>CAIGRK010430520.1:0-20723 GCA_903798315.1 Fraxinus greggii | reverse complement strand
GAGAAAGGAGAAGAAAGAGAAAAGGAAAGAGAAGAAGGACAAGACAAAGGCTTATACAGAAAAAAATTGGGAAGCACCAAAGAGTGGGTGTTTTCCAAAGGTTATAGAAGCTGAAGCAGAAAATTTAGAAAAAAGTAGTGTCACTGAAGAGCACGAGAAGCCTATCTATTTGTGCCTTCCAAGCTCTCCATCTGATAGCACTGGGAATAGCAATAAGAGAAAGAGACATTCCTCACCTTCAGTTGGCAGCCATGATCGTGGTTAGTACGGTTTTTTCTTCTCTCTGATAAAATTCTGTCATTTCTTAAAGGGTGTTATTGCTTTCATAGTGGTGTCTTATGGTCGTTGTTGGTGTTGAGCCAGGAAATATTATTAGGATTCGGTTGCTGCCCCCAAAGAAGCCCAAGGAAAATGATACTGCTGGAAGGACAAATTTTCCTGCGGAACATAATAATGAAATTGCTATTGTATCCAGTCAAGAAAAAAATTTCTCCACTAAGAATAACAGCTCCATTGCGGGAGCCTTTCCCATTGGAATTGTCAAGGAGCCAGTTTGTTCAACTTCCGGCAGGGATGAGGCTGCTGCTGCTACTCATGGTAAAGCTAGAACTGCATCAGGTCACGGTACAGTTATGACTAATATGCAGAAAGTGGAATTAGAGTATAAAAGTTTATTTGAGAACTGGGATCTGACCCAGCTGCTGGCTCAAGACATTAGTCAAGACGACGAAGAATGGCTCTTCCGGGGCAGAAGTCAGGATGCGCATGTAGGGAGAAAAATCAAACCATTCAGTGATCCTATATCATGTTCTAGTACCTCGGCGTTGGGACCTCGTGCACAATATTTGCAAGAAGCTGATGTATTTGCACTGCCTTACACAGTCCCATTTTGAATTTTGTGCAAGTTTAGACGGCTGAGTTATGAAATTTGCTGCTGCTTGAGGATTTTTGTAGGTCTCTCTCCAAAGGCTAGGAGGTAACTTGCTGCGAGGATTTAGTTTGTATGTATGAGCTGAGAATGTCTCTGACATAGCCATGTTTGTGGAATTGGTGGGGTTTTTTGGCCTTGAAAAATCCCTCATTTTGGAAGAGCAAAGATGTTCTGTACGTTTTTTGCATCAATATTAGTCAATATTATCAAATTCTTCACAATTTTGTAACTAGTATGATATTGTAATTTACATCATCTCTGGGTTTATATGCTCTGGTTTTACCAAATTTCTCCAATCTGTCACACTATTAAATTTTTTTTTTTCAATTAATATTTGATTTAAATCGCGTTAATTTCCCAGTAAAATGAATCAAAAGAGATTTGGCTGGTTGGATTGGGTCCGATTCTACAATATTGGATTTACAAAAAATACCCCTAAAATTAGGGCTTATTGAAAAATCATATGAGAATTATTTTGAAAGTAAAAATTGCTATATCAATGTTGCTTTTTTAAGTTAAATATTACTTTTTTATTGAAAAATGATACATAATCTCGCATTTATTGAAAGTATGTTTGTTACTAAAAAATGACAAATTTTAAGAAAGTGAGAAAAAAGTGATAAACATTATAAAATGGTACAAAAGTTCTAAAAAGTGATAAACATTCAAAAAGTGGTAAAATATTAATCAAACTCTTAGAATCAGTTTAATAAAGTGACAGAAATTTAAAAAGTGACGATTAAAGAAAAGTGATAAAACGTCAATCAAAATTTTGGAATCAATTCAATAAAGTGAGACATAAAAAGAAATGATAAAAACTAAAAAATATGACAACACTAAAAAAAAGTAACGAAACACCGATCAAAATCTTGGAATTAGTGCAATAAAGTAACAAAAATTAAAAAAGTGACAAACTTTAAAAAGTGACACTTCAAATTGTGACAAATACCCCAAAAGTGACATTGTTCATCCTGAAATAGCCAAATATTCACAATTCTCATCCCTGTTAACATTTCACAATTTCAAAATGTCATATAGTATTATTAATTGCACGCGCAAATTGTACATAACTAAAAGTGCAACATGTCAGAATTTAAGCACCATCACTATTTTTTTGTTAGTCCTGTACATTCATCTCTATCTTATCAACATATCACGAATTTATTTCCTTTGATAACCATTCATTGTCCGTGTCATAGTCCTCGTCTTGCTTCCTCTTAGCATAAGCATACATCTTAGCACACAACTTTCTTAAAATATGTGGAATGTTAAATGTCTTTGACATTTCGTTTAATTGTTCATTGATGAAATACTGTGCATACCTAGTTACATATATTCCACAATCTCCACTGCATGAAAAAAAAATAAAAAGAAAGAAAGAAGAAGAAGAAAAAGAATTTAAACAAATAAAGTACTAAACATCAAATGAAAAAAAACATATTTAGAAAGAAATCTAACCCATTATTTTGCTGTGGCAATTTTGGAACCATCTTACAACTAATGGTTTAACATCTTCTTCTGCAATGCCTTAGCCCTCAAAGAAGCCAGCGTGAAAAAGAAGACGAAGAATTGTAATTGAAAACAATTGAACAACCTCAAGAACAAGAGCCTTGGGAAAAGGAAAAAAATATAGTTAAAATAAAATTCAACGACAAATACATGCTTTGGAAAATTCCGTAACATACACATTTGTAACATGTGATAATGATTAAAAACATGTTTGTAACATATAACAATCAAAAAGTGGCTTACACTAAAAAAAGTGACGTAAACTTTAGAAAAGTGACATAAACCGAAATGTAATGGACAATCGGGGAGATTTTTGCAATTTGGTTCACATGTTGTCTTTTACATGAGAGTAAGCAAAATGACAGCGCTGTGAAACTACACTTGTTCTGTTTTGAAGAACAAAGGTATCTAGTTACTCAAATAAGAATTCAAGAACTAAGCTTTGTAAAATTCGTCTATACTCAGATTCGTGCAAGGTGTATGGTAATCATTGACAAAGATCTATAAAGTTATCAGTTTCAACAATCCAAATGATGCTCAAAGCACTGCTAATCCTGGCTTTTATAATCTGAAATGCGTACACTACTAACATGGGATTTTAATAATCCTAAACAAACTTCTAGTTTTTTCAATGCTTAGCGTCTAAAGTTGAGTTGATTGTTCCACAGCAGATTTGGAATTCCCCAATATCCATTAAACATGTGGTAATGATTAAAAGCATGTTTGTAATATACGACAATCAAAAAGTGGCTTATAGTAAAAAAAGTGACATAAACATGTTACTCACATGCCACACAACAAACTCACATGTAACATTATTTACCGTTAGTGTGCAGAAAGACAAGGTCACACAATGGTGTTATATAATATAAAGCTATCACTATACAAAAATTAAAAAAAAAAGAAGAAGAAGAAGTAACCAGCCTACAATTTTCATAATACATAAACTTCATTACAATTACATGTTCATAAGAAGAGATAGGGACTTAGAGAAGGCAGTACACGAAAGTTATTCATTTTTGTTATGGTGATCAATATTCTAAAAGAATTAGAAACATAAAAGGGTTTAACATCCGACAATTTCATATGTCAAGGCATCATTGGCACCATGACATATTTTCGCAACCAAACTAAGGACATGAGCAAAGCTTGTGACAGCAGGTCGAAAACTGGGTGCTTTAAAACATAGTTAGTCGGTTAAGGATAACGCAAAGTCTTGGTATAAAGAGAGTGTTGGCCATTTCCTCCTTCCTATTCAAATTAAGGAAGCAAGGTTAGAAGTCCCCATCTATCACGTCAAGAGGCATCATTTCATACAAATCAGACACACAAGCACAAGGGAAACTCAGTGACCAATCTCGATAATGGAGAACACAGAATGACATTCAACAGTAAACAGAAATAAATATATCGAACTACAATGCAGAATAATGTGAACGGGCCAATAATGGCAGTTGCCTATCACAAATCCTACTCAACTCCTTTCCAAATTATACCTTGGATTTATAATACGTTGAAGGAATTCTATTCTTCTTCTTTGAAGATGATTCTTCATCAACGTTTCTTTTTCTCTTCAACCCACTTTCAACAGCCATTGCAACAATATAAGTCGGCGTCAAAATGAATATAGTGGAATTCGAGTCAGAGTTTTTGATTTCGGATCCAAACAGATTAGGGCTTCTACTATTGTGATTCAGAATTGTTTGTGGCTGGTTTTTATGGTATCCAAGAATAAGAGAATGTGAACACAAAAACAAAATTAGCCAAACGACAGCAACGTAAATAGACAGAGATGAAAGCAAAGGAAAATGGACGGAGATGAAAATCGTGATTTTGAGGAGAGGAGAGCCTTTTTACGTTGAGTGGGTTTTTACTCAACGAAGTTTGCGTTTTAGATTTAGGACATATTAATTACTGGTTGAATGGTTTAATTAGTTTTAAAAGAGTATTATTCAATTTAGTTAGTTTAAGAGGACATTGGACCTAATTTATCCAATATGAAATATAGTCTTTGTTTAAGCCTCATTTTCAATAATATTTTTTTTAAAATTAATTTTCAATCACATATTTTCTTAATAAAATAATATTACACGAAAATTTACAAAAAATTCTTCCATTTCAACCACACATTCTCCAAAAAATTCATTATTTCAAAATATATTTTTAGTTTTTTACCAATAATGAAGCTCAAACAAGGACCAAACTTGGGCTCTACAATAATTTTGGAAGGGTTGTTTCAAACTTACCACGAGTAGATGTAGCAAGTCAATCCAGATCGGCACATCCATTACACTCCTACCCTCTACGTCCAAGTAGGAATGACAATGGGACAAAGTCGAGGAGCCCTCCTCATTCGAGTTTTTTGACAGGTGGGTCGAGGTTGGAGACATGATTCAGATAATTAGGTGGAAATTAAAATCTCTCCATTTTTCGTATTTTTTTAATATTTTTAATATGAAGAAATTTTGATAAAAAGAATCGTATAAGTTAAAAAAAAATAATGAATAAGAACAAGGCAAGAGGCCATGTTCGCCATAAGCAAATGGTGGTCAATGGTCGGTTGATCTAGCCCAATTTCCACAATGACTTTTGACCAGATTAAACTAACAATGTATTCAATTGCCAGTATTTTCATGGAAAATGAGTTTTTCACATAATTTTTTATTTTTGTTCTGTTTGATTGACAATTTTTTCATGGAAAATGTTTTCCTATTTTAGGTTATGTGATCATATTTTTCTGGAGAACAAGAAGAAATGTTAATCTTTAGGGAAATGTCATTTTTATTTTTCAGGTAATTTACTCTCTCTTTCTCTCTCATCTATTCACCTTCTATTATTTACTCACCAATAAAAATAGACAAGTATGATATTTTCTATTTTGAAAACTAAATCAATCAATCAATCAATCACATTTAATTAATAATTTTCATACAAATAAATTCTAATCAATTCAATTATCTAGAATTTATTTTATTTTCATGCAAATTTAATGCTCACAATCAAATACACCTTAATAAAATTTCTCAGATACCCTTCATTTTAAATGAAAGAAAAAAGAGGGAAAAATTTAGAAAGAAAAGGGAAAAAAATCTTACTGTAGAAATCAACTCAAAACTATTCATCATCTTCTTCACCATCTTCTTAACATTTAATCAATGTTAGTTTTTTGTTTTTGTTGTTTAAATTTTATGATTTTACGAATGGGTTATGATGCTACCAAAAATCGCACATTTTGATATTCGAGCTTGACGACTGAGACCAAGCTCAAAAGAAGTCTTCCGATACTTAAACCAAAGGCGTCGAGGTATGTCTTCGTCGCCCCTCCAATACTTAAGTCGGAGAGGGAATATTAAAAAGCCTGAATGCTAAAAACTATACGTGAAGACGTACCTGAATAATGAATTGTGGAGTTGTATTTATAGATGTAGGTGGCAGTGGACTCCTAATAGGATTCATCACCTTGTTTTTAGGAATTATTGTGGTGATAAGTGCTGGATTGAAAAGAGAAGTCTTATCCCACTTTACCTACGGTACATTAGTCAAAATCCCAAACACATATCCCGAGGACTACTGATGTGATTTTGAAGGCATTCTGGGGCGTCCATCCTCGAGGACTATACATGCTCGAGGACTTGGGTCCCATAATTGAAAGAGAGGACTCCTGGGAATCCTTGTGCTCGAGGTGTAATAATAATGATAGCATCACTGGCCCCTGTGCACATGAGCTCGGTGCTCCCTAGCCGACGAGCTACGTGGAGGTGCTCATAATCGCCCTTGGCTCAGCAATATAATAAACTCGTTGATAAAGTAATGGGCATGACATTGCCATTAATTGATGTATTGAGCTCGACGGCCAAGTAATTAATTGACCTGTGGACTAAGTTCCGATCTCAACCATCTCACCGTAACTGCATCTGTTAAAATCTCGATCTTGAGCATTCTTCGAGGACTTTATCCAAGATTGTATTTTTTAGAGTGGTCGTGCTCGTCTCAAATAGATCGAGGTAGTGCGATGACATCGCCTAATGAGTGCTAAGGCTTGGAGTAAAGTAAGGCGGTAACTATGGGTCGTTGGATGGTTGACACGTGGCTAGATCCAACGGTGTATGTGGCGGCCATTGGGATTCCAAGTTCAACGCCTATAAATACCTCATTTTACCATTCACTTTTCACTTTTTACTGTGCTACAAAACTCCTCTACAAGGTCGAGCTTGAGCAAAGTCCTTAGGTTTTTTCGGACTCCTAGTGATTATAAGATAAGGCCCCGAAACTTTATAAGTTATTTCTCTAGCATTATTTGAGTGATGTCGACCAGTGAGAGTAATCGACGGTTCGGTAGCTCGAGTAGTGGTGAGGACGTTAGGACTTCGTTCATCCCCATGGCTATCCTATTAGACTCTCAATCTAGAACCCAAAGTAGCGTTGAGTTTAAATTTCCTGATGAGCTTTGTAGGTTTAAGGAACAGTTGGAGATGGGGACTGCTAAGGAGTTCGGGCTCATGGCCGAGTGTGATATTAGGTCTCCCTGTCTCGAGGATAGGATGGTACAAGCTTGGGAAGTGAGTTTGTGATTTTTAGGGATAATTTAAAGGCCAGGTTCAGGTGGCTCCTGCACCCCTTTTTCGTAGGCTTGTTGGTCGAGCATTTCATGTGCCCGGGACAACTGATGCCCAATGCTTGGAGAATGCTCATTTACTTTTTCATAGCTTGTAGGTATTTGGGCATCGAGCCTTACCTCGACCTATGTCGAATGGTCTTCGAGCTAAAGCAACTTCCCCAATTTATTTATTTTGCGTACTTATCCACCCTAGGAGGTTTTAGTGTATCGACCTTACCAAGTTCCCTTAAGGGTTAGAAAGAAAAATGGTTTTATATCCAATCCTCAAACCTTGAAGTCCCTTTCTGGACTAGGTGGGCGCTCTCGGACGCTGTTCGCTTTTGTGAGGTTCAGGCCTATTTTGAGTCATTAGAAAGGGATAGGAAAAAGCTCGAGGACCTTGAACCCCTGGTGCCGGACATGAGATCGTTCCTTTAGGATAACTTGTTAGATATGGTGGATATTAGAGGCGTCAGCGTAGGGTACTCTTTCTTAGGCGTTCTGGTTCCTTTTCTCGATGATATGATCGATCTAATTCCTTGTGTTTATTTTTATAGGAATATCTTTCGACCCCTCTGCCTTGCGAAAATTTGTTATTGGGAAAGCCAAGGCTCTCGAGCCTGCCACCAATCCACCGACAAAGGCCAAGAAAAGGCCTCGGGTAGTGCGGCCGGACCAAACGCCAAGGGGACCTGGCGAAAGCTCTCAATCCCGTCCTCATATCTCAGCCCGCAAGGGTTGAGGCCCCCATCATCTTCTCATCAAGTTCTTCCCACCAGACGTACTTTGGAGGTGGTAGACCTCGAAGATGATTCGATACCTCCCTTGGTATGGTCCTCGAGGTTGAACCAAAGACTTGGTTGAAAATCAAGCCTCAAAGATCGAGCTATACCTCCCTTGGTATGGTCTTCAAAGTCGAACCAAAGACTGTTGAAAATCAAGCGTCAAAGGTCGAGACATACCTTCCTTGGTATGGTCCTTAAGGTCGAACCAACGACTTAGTTGAAAATCAAGCATCAAAGGTCGAGATATACCTCCCTTGGTATGGTCCTCGAGGTCGAACCAAAGACGGTTGAAAATCAAGCCTCAAAGGTCGAGACACACTTCCCATGGTATGGTCCTCAAGGTCGAACCAAAGACTTGGTTGAAAACCAAGCCTCAAAGGTCGAGACACACCTCCCTTAGTATGGTCCTCAAGGTCGAACCAAAGGCTTGGTTGAAAATCAAAACTCAAAGGTCGAGATATACCTCAAAGGTCGTTTACTACGGGGTCAAAGGTCGCCTAAAACTTGAAGACCATGCTAAAAGCTCGAGTACAATTAATGTAAGCAATGAACATAACATCTCGAAGATAAGATCGAGCATTTATCATTGACAAATACTTAAAAACATAAACAGCCCATGTGATCGGGCGATGTACATAACAAAAAGTTAACAAAATATCAAGCCCATATCGCCGGGCATTGTACTTGAATTACATTTCAAAAGGTTCCGGGTATAGGGTCATAATCTAGGTCGTCATGCTCCGGAGCCTGGTCTGAATGCATGACGTCAACTTCATCGTCGTCCTCATCCTCGATCGCATCTTGTTGAATCTAGTCATGAAGTTACGTAATGTCTCGTTCGGGCCCTGGCGGAGTTGCATGAGGGTGGTTGTTGTCTTCCTGATGCATTTACTACTGGCGAAGAAGGCTGAGAACTTATTGGTAAGATCTTGGAATGACGCCATAGAATTGGGCTCCAGCATAGCGAACCAATCCCGGGCAGCATTGCTCAGAGTTTGAGGAAAGACTTTGCATATTACCGGGTCTGGTGCAACCAGTAGGTTCATGACGTCGGTCATATTGATGTGGTTGATAGGGTCAATGGTCCCATCGTACTCCTTGATGCAGGGGAATTTGAACCTGTCTGGGAGTGGATAGGAGAGGACCCCCGGTGTGAATGATGTATTAGGGGTAAACCCTGTTGTACCCTGGGTATTCTGCAACAATCCAGCAGTAATACTTTCTTGTATGATCCGAGCGAGTTCGCCCGAGTCCATGGTAACCAATCTCGAGGCCGAGGCTGGTGGGGGTATGCCCGAGGCCCTAAATCCACCATTGTCATGTGCATCACGGTCATCCCGAGCACGAGCATCAGCCATGAAAACCCCTTGTGGAGCCAGGGTAGGCTCTAGCACTGGTGTCGGAGGCGGAGGATTATTTCTTTGGCTCAGCAATTGAGTCAGTGTTGCAACTTATTGACGTAGCTCTTCGAATGCTTCAGTGGTTACCACATCTGATTAAGGGTCTGGTACTGCTAATGGTTCTTCTTGATGGGTCTGGAGCTCGTCATAGTGTGCTGGTTTGGACAGAAAGAGCTGGCTTGAGGAAGACTTGAACGTGTATTCACCTTGGCTTTTGGTAGCGCTTCCCCCAGATTACGCCATGATGCTACCAAAAATCGCATCTGTTAATTTTCTAGCTTGACGACTGAGGCCGAGCACAAATGAGGTCTTCCGATACCTGAAACAAAGCGTCGAGGTGTGTCCTCGTCGTCCCTCCAATGCTTAAGTCAGAGAGGGAATATTAAAAAGCCTGAATGCTGAACTATAAGTGAAGACGTACCTGAATAATGAATTGTGGTGTTGTATTTATAGAGGTAGGTGGCAATGGACTCCTAGTAGGATTCATCACCTTGTTTTTACGAATTATTGTGGGGATAAGTGTTGGATCGAAAACAGAAGTCTTGTCCCACTTTACCTGCGGTACCTTCTAGGACAGAGTCCTGATAGACTTAGAATTCTTGAATAATGGTAATTGGATAAGGTTAGGATTCTTTCGGGATGAGGACTAGTAACGCTCAATCGTGGAGCACGTTGAGAATCTAGCTAAGGCAAAATTCCGAGCACATATCCCGAGGACTACTGATGTGATTTTGGGGTCATTCTGGGGCGTCCATCCTCGAGGACTATACATGCTCGAGGACTTGGGTCCCATAATTGAAAGAGAGGACTTCTGGGAATCCTCGTGCTCGAGGTGCAATAATAATGACATCATCAGGTTCTTTGATTTTTATATTCAATTTTGATAAAATCTATGAATTTATGCTTTTAATAATACGCATACATTTATTATTAGAATCAATGTTAAGAATGACTCTGTTGATTTGTTTGGGACGGAATTAGTTGAAAATGATGAACTCCATTGTACTTATAGCCGTCGAAAATCAAACGACCATGCGTGTGGGGCTAGATTGCCCAGACGTTCGGGCACAGACGTCCAGACAATGGCTCGGGCGTCTTTGCCCTGACAGCGGTCCGGACGTTTGGACTATTTTAAGGATAATTTCGTAAGAAAGCTATTAAGTGAATAAAGAATAGGTTATGCTTATGCGATCTCTTGAAAGTGGTCATTTAAAAATGCTGCCAGTCCGCGTCCTAAATGGTTGACCGGATGGGAATTTCACTTCTTCTCTGAGGTCATTTTGCTTCCCCCTAATTAATTAATTTAAGAAAACAGATTGTCCTTAGAATCAAAACAAGAAACGAGTGATGCAATTTCTTATTATTCCAACGTCAGTCAGTTGAGTCGAGGTCAGTCTTGTAAGAGAAACAAGAAAAATGATGATATCAAACGGAATCGAAGACGAGGAGAAATGGCTCGCCGAAGGCATCGCCGGAATTCAACACAATGCATTTTATTTGCATCGCGCTTTGGTAATTTTCAAATTTAATTCTCAGAGCCCTAGATTCTCAAGTTAAATGCAATTTTAATTTGTTCGCATTTGAAAAAAAATTCAGGATTCGAATAATCTGAGAGAAGCACTTAAATACTCGGCGCAGTTGTTATCCGAGCTTCGAACTTCGAGACTCTCGCCTCACAAATATTATGAGCTATGTAAGATTCCTGGATCCAAATTCTCCTGGTGATCTATTTTATTATTTAAAGTTTATATGTTTATTCCGTGAATTGTTCGTTTTATTCACTTTATGGAATAGATATGCGCGTGTTTGATGAATTGAGGAGGCTGGAAATGTTCTTCAAGGATGAGGACAGGCATGGTTGTCCAGTGGTTGATCTATATGAACTTGTTCAGCATGCTGGAAACATTTTGCCTCGACTGTAAGTCTCACAGAGTTGGGTGCTAATTTTATGTTGCTTACTTCACCTTTTATATGCATAGTTAATGATTTAACAATATTTCATCTTATATTACATGGTTTAAGGATTTCTCTGATTATGCTGGAGTTGTGATTTGTGTTGCCCACATTCTCCATGCAATCTTAGATCATAGTAATATCCCTTAAGGAGTTTGTATATTGGCTTCATTTATTAATATCTTTATATGTGTGTTATATCTTACAAATTACTGCTGCTTGCGCTTTTAAGCCAGTTCTACACACCTGCTATCCTTGTGTAGCATAGTGAGAAGGCTTTGGATTTCAACCATGTAACTGTGTTCCATTAACTGATTAATTTAAGCAGTTTTGAGTTTCTTTTTCTTTAAATCACTTTCCATTGCTGAAGAATATAGAATGAATGTTTAAATATCTAGTCATCAACGGAAAAGAAATTGATATCTATTTTTGAATGTCATGCATGGTTTTGAAGCTCGGAATCAGATAGACTAATTTCATATTCCTTCCATTTGATTTTAATGGTCTAATCTTAATTAAAAACTCTAGATTGATGTTTTAAAAGGTATAATTGGGACTGAAGTGTTTTTCCTTGGTGAGGTGAAACAAAAAATTGTTAAAATTTTAAAAATGCAAAAATGAGTGCATAATAAATCATAAACAATCTTCAAAATTCACAAAAATTAAAATTTGGAAACAAACAAAAATAATTCTACGAAACAAAAAGAAACTATTAGTTTAGTGGTGGGAAATGTACTATTCCCAAATTGGGTCTAGTATAAACATAATTTTCTAATGTTTTAGTAATAACTGATTGCGTAATAACTAATTGCCAAGGTGAGCTAGTCAGAAACCAATTTTTTTTTTTTTTTTAGTAGGAGATATTGGGTCCTTGGCTATTCCCCGAAGTGGCTCAATTAGAAATTTCAATGTTTTGTGAGCCCACGCTCAGAGAAAAGTAAACAAGTGTGGAAAGTTAAGGAGCATACTCCTCAAAAGCCTTGAGGCATGTGGCCCACTCAACTGAGGCGTGCACTTCCAAAAAATACCTCACAATCAGTGCCTTGAGGTGTTTTTTGTTTGCCTCGCTCTGGGGTGGGTCTCAATCAGGATATTTAAATAATGCCCTAAATAATTTTTATGAATCCATTGGATTTTAGAGTTGCTAAATCTTGTTTCAAGTACATTTAAGGACAGTTCTACGCTATTCCATTTGAAATATAACTATTTAATTTGCTTATTTTTTCTTCCACCTACCATTTTGCCTGCATAATTTTAGGCTTGTACAATTAAATCTATGTTATTTCCAAAAAATAGAGGTTCCCTAGGCACATAATATTTGTTTTGTCAATTTATTAGGTATCTCCTGTGTACAGTTGGTTCTGTTTATATAAAATCGAAAGAGGCTCCTGCTAAAGATGTTCTCAAAGACCTTGTTGAAATGTGTCACGCCGTTCAGCATCCCATACGTGGGCTCTTTTTGAGGAGTTATCTTGCTCAAATTAGTAGAGACAAATTACCTGATATTGCTTCGGAGTATGAAGGGTAAGGCAGTTGTTCACGTGCACATTACTTCGTTCTTTGACTTTTAAAATTGACCACGCAAAAGATTTTACTATTTTCATCATGCTCATGCTAGTGACAACGAAATCTCTTTTTCTATTTACCCCGTTGTCTGGTCCCAATTTTTTAGAATTCATTTTTTCCAAAGCTTATTTTCAACAACACTTTTAATAGAATCTATAACTTTTATCAACTTTTCAACCATACATTTTATCAATTTTCATCAAAATCTATTAAAAATCTGATTATTAGCCGAACAAAACGGGGGCTTAATTTTTTAAACAGAAAAGTAGTAAACACTGATTGCATTACTAATCTTCTTATCATCACTTGCCCTTTGTTGTTCTCTTGGCACTTTCATATACATGGTCTCATCTTGCTTATTTTTGCTTTCGATGGTTTGGCTTTATTCTTTTCCTTTGAACTCCATGCTTAATGTAGGCCATTTGACATGGGTATTCTTTTAACTTAGCAGCCACTGACATGCATATATTTACATATTTGCATTTGCATCTAAAGCTTTTACCTTTAGATATTTTTGAATGCCATGTAACATCATATATTTTTGAATGTCATGTAACATCACTTCCCAGATACAAGTTTAGCAGATTTTCGTGCATGTGCTAGCTTGGTATATCTTACAGTCAATAAAATTTCCATACGTGATGAAATATTTGGAATACTTATTTGATATTTCCATTAGTTCTTGATTCTTAGTTCTATATTGTTTGCCACATTAACTTGCTAAACTTTTTAATCATTGCATGATATTAATTGCAGTAGCTTCGACTTGTGACCTTTTTTATGTGTTACTTCATTGGTGTTCCTGTAGTGAAGGTGAGACTTTCATGGATGCTGTAGAATTTGTGCTGCAAAATTTTGCGGAGATGAACAAACTTTGGGTCCGGATGCAGCACCAGGTTTGTGGATGTAGCTCTGTAATTTTTTCTTGCTTTTTTGACATACATGGCATCTGAAAACTTGTATGCCACAAAAGTGTAAAGAATCTTGAGGGCATGTTTTGACCACGCAGGTGTAATATTAAGATAGATTTACGATTTGATAATGCTGACTTGAGACTTTTGGGCTTTATGGTCTGTAGGGACCTGTAAGAGAGAAAGAGAAACTTGACAAGGAAAGGAACGAGCTGCGTGATCTTGTAATACGAATGCTTCAAAGCAGTTAAATTTTCTTGTCATATCTTAACTCCCTTTTTACTTCTATAAATATATTATTATAACATCCCTCTGATGTTTTAGGTTGGGAAAAATTTACATGTTCTCAGTCAGATAGAAGGTGTTGACCTTGAAATCTATAGAGACACTGTTCTTCCTAGGGTGTTGGAGCAGGTTAGTTCGTCTGATTCAGTGTATCTTTAAGATATGAAGATCTTACAATGTGCAATCAAATGGTTTATGCAGGTTGTTAATTGTAAGGACGAACTTGCCCAATATTATTTGATGGACTGCATAATTCAGGTCTTTCCAGATGAGTACCATTTGCAGACCCTTGAGACATTATTGGGAGCTTGCCCTCAACTGCAAGTGAGTAGCCTATCATACATTGAGATTTCTTTTCCTATTACACAATGTTTCTTTCTCCTGTTTTTGGCTGAACCAGATAAAGAATAGTGTTATGAAGATTATCACCTTTTGTATATGGTGCCATTCAACCAGGCAATGCAAGTTCGTTGCATCATAATTTGAGAATGATCTATGCTTTCAACTTTGCATTTTGTTGGAGTGTTTTTCTGATAATACTACCATTCAAATTCTTTATTGAAAATATTCATGTCGTTCTTTAACTTCTTTTAAAAGTGATATGTGATAAGAAGAATAACTCAAATAGGTGAGCACATTGATTGAGGCCCCTGCAATATTAGGAAATTTGTTATGTGGTCCATGCATATGTGCATCTCTGTGTTGTAATTCTAAGAGATTTCCTAAGGTAGAAGGTTGAGAAAAAGCACTATCGTTTAGAATAATATGTTTTACCTGATTGTGCGAACGTTATATGGTAGTATGGCACTTTATGTGGAGAACCAACATAGTCCTTTAATGTTAAAGAACAGATATTAGATGAACACAAAATTTTACTGTTAAATATTTCTTTATAGGGAATAATTGTACCAATTATCGTGCATTAAAATTTTTTGGCCTTGCTTCAAACTTGTTTTTCTGGACCTTAATAACATGCATTTTGTGATGAGTAGTTTAGTTGATGTTGCATAATGTTGATTCTCAGTCTGCAGTTGACATCAAGACTGTTTTGTCTGGATTGATGGAGAGATTGTCAAACTATGCTGCTTCAAGTCCAGAAGTGAGTCATTTTACTTTTGTACAACTCCTGCTAATGGATTCTTTATTTTTCTCATTGTGATTCTTTTCCGTATTTAGGTCTTACCTGAATTTTTGCAAGTTGAAGCATTTACCAAGTTGAGCAATGCAATTGGAAAGGTAAGTTTTGATTCTTTTATTTATTGCATTCCAGAAAGAGTTTTGGTCAAAATATATGTTGTGGGTGGGTGTGTGATTTGATAATGGGTTCTTATTATTGTTAAAAATTGAATTCTTGTCTAAAACAAGATTATTTTGTGTCCAATAGTTCGTCTTTTTCTCCCATTTATGGACTAATTATTTTAGCATTTTGAAATGCATTCGTATGTGGATGAACCAATTTCTGAATTCCACCATATATCTTTTAAGGTAACAAAATATTCTTGATGAAAAAATCTCTTGGCTAAAATGATGAATTTTACTGAAGTTCTCTAATGGTCTCCTGCAACCTTAAAATTGATTCTCTATTTTCTGTTTCTTTATAATCACATCCATCTGTGCTAACCTTTTGGGCACGCTTGGCAGCCACATTTACTATCTGCAGATATAGACTTCATCTGAACATATAAATCGCCTGAACATAAATGTAGATGCAATGCCATACTTAATCGTAATTTGTTTTGCTACTATTGGGTTTTTTTTTTTTGGTAGATATTGACATATATTGTAGGCATGAAAGCCTAGAATATAGGATTAAATCCCATTATAATTCGGACTTGCTTTTCTTGGCGATTATCGCTGTACATATAGATATGCTTGTTAAATGTTTTGTTGAACAGAGACGGGAGTACAGTTGTGGTTTTGCATATATTATTATGATTTGGTACGGAGGAGTCCTTATGGCAGTTAATTGGTAGGATATTATACACTTTTTTCCATCTAATACAAAAGAAAAGATAACACCCGTGGAGGAGGTAAATCGGACAATACAATTTAAAACAGGGACAAATGTCCTTGATTTCCTTTTGTGTGTACCAAACAATTTAATCTCCTGTTGCTTTCTCAAAAGAGATCTGCAATCCTCAATTAGCTATATGCATGGATATCAGTTCCCGCATTTATTATAAGATCAATGGTAATGTCAGAATCTGATTTAAGCTCCACTCTCCTAAACCGAGGTCTCATGTTTGTTTTAGAGCTGGTCAAGTTGCGAGGAAAGATTTAGAAATATTGTTTTTCCCAACTTTGCAAGGTTTTGCTTTGCCAGTTATAAGAGTATATTGTAAGGATAATTCTAGTTGTACATTATTTTTGTACATTAATTTGTACTTAATGTACAAAAATTATGTAACCCTAGCAAAACCCTTATTGTAAAGCGACTGCTGTCTGTTGACGTAAAGAACGAAATGATAATTAATATACATAGAGATAAAATATGCTTATACGTTCATTGAGCATTTAAGCTAAGCTTGTGGTTGCTTCTTTACTTGTTTTAAAGAAATTCTGATCTGACTCCACCAGGTACAAAATGTCCGCAAGCTACTAATAGGACCTATAAAAAAGCATTTTTGATTTGGTCATTCTGCATGGTTGGAATTTACATAGCATCTGCTATTAGGGACCTAGGTCTCCTGCATTTTCCGTTCCTGTCTGTTTAATATTTCTTGGTGTTGTTCTGCCAACCTGGATGATACTAAAATTTCATGTATTCCTTTCTTTCCATTATGTGTAATTCTATGCCTCATCATATTAAACATGTGATAGAATGATTAAGTGTACCATTTCCTTTTAGATTTCTGTCTAATATGTTTTCTGATGCAGGTCATAGAAGCACAGGTTGACATGCCTGTTGTTGGAGCAATTACTTTATATGTCTCTCTTCTGACGTTCACTCTTCATGTCCATCCTGATCGGCTGGATTATGTGGATCAAGTTTTGGTATGTTACTTATTGAGTTGTTGACAAAAAAATTTATCTCAAAAGGTGGAATCTAAACATAATATATGGGGATCATCTGTGAAGGTTCTTGAGTATCGTTTTCTTGGAATTTTAGTGCGCCGTTCTGTTACTTCAGACCAGTAAATGTTTATTAACACATGCATAAATCATGCACAAGCTCACTACACGGAGAGAGAGAGAGAGTCCACTGCGTACACATCCCGTTGACCTCATAGTCACACATCATTTCTCACTTCGACTGCTTGTCTTCTTCATTGATAGGGAGCATGTGTAAAAAAGTTATCTGGAAAAGCAAAGCTTGAAGATAGTAGAGTAACAAAACAAGTTGTTGCGCTTCTGAGTGCTCCACTAGAGAAATATGATGATGTTGTCACCGCTCTCACACTTTCTAATTATCCACGAGTGATGGATCACCTTGATGCTGCAACAAATAAAGTTATGGCAATGGTTATCATCCAAAGCATTATGAGAAACAGTACTAGCGTGTCAACTTCTGACAAGGTAGAATCCCCATTGGCTTTACATGTGATTTTGGTTTTTACTTAAATAAATGTGATTTAATTACTCTTTGCAGGTTGAGGTTTTGTTTGAATTGATCAAAGGTCTTATAAAGGATATGGATGGAACTTCTACCGATGATGTATGTGGAAAATGTCTCCAGTCACTTTGATTTCTTCGTAACTGCATTGCTTCTGAAAAAACTGAATATTCTTATTATTTATTCTTAAAATGATTTTATTTTCTTATAGGCTTTCCATAATTTTAATCTATTGGTTAATATAGGCTCATAGATAATCTCTTCTCTTGTTATATGATTACTTGGCCCATAGCTAGATGAAGAGGATTTCAAGGAGGAGCAAAATTATGTTGCTCGCCTCGTGCATATGCTGTATAATGATGATCCAGAGGAGATGTTAAAGGTAATGAATCTGTTTCAGGCAAAAAATTTTGTTACGTGTAGTACTTTTGGTTGTTCTCATTTACCATTGCTACTTTTGGCTTCGTGTTTCAGTAACACTGCTAGTAACAAAAAGTAAAAGTATTGGGCATTTAGTTCTGCATTTCTTTTTGGCTTTCCTGTATTACACTGAAAATAAATTGGAAGGAGCACAAAATAGCTGCTTCTTGAATGAAAATTTGTGTGTTTGTGCACATATACATGTGAATTCTTCTTCATAACGTACCAGAACCAAACAATCCCGAATGTCATACCAGTTCCATCTTAGTTTGACAGTGGGTTTATCTTTTGGGAAATCAATAGGAAATATTATGCATAGTTTCTTAGTTTAGTAAATGCCAGGTACTTGTTATCTAGTCTATTATCATGTATTCTAGCAAGCAAAAGAGCAAGAAGTAGGTTTCGTTAACATTTGCTTTTCACGATATGGGTGCCAGAGAAAGAAAGAATAATGTATTAGATAAATGATATATCAATATTAATAAGAATTAATGTACATGGAAGTATTACCCAAGAATTTCCTATTACAATAGGTTTGCATTAAGATTCCCATCTAAGTCATTGTCTTTTGTTATAGTATCAGATGAGCATACAATGCTTATCCATCCCTGCTATATGTAATTCATTGATGATATAATTTTGATCGATGAGACTACAAGGGGGACAAAATCTTAAGTTTGCATTTTGTTATAGTACTTAAGAATTTAATGGTTTTAAGTTAAATAGAAGCAAGAACGGAAGGCATGGATTTTCTTCTTAATTATTAGAAGAATAAATATCAATGTGGAGTTAAAATATGGAATGATGTTATCTCAAAGAACAACTTCTTCAGATAGCTAGATCAATTAATAAGGTTGGACAAAATGGATAAGTGTTATATGGATTTTACGTGATTGGAAGATACTTATGATCAATTATGCTCTATGTTAATTTGTGTTGGACCGTTAAAATACATAATGATCATAAAATGAAGGTAGCGGAAATGATTATGTTAAGATGTGCGTGCGACACGAATGGATAAATCAAGAATTTGAATCTATCTGCCAACAACTAGAGATAGACTATTTGAGGATAAATGAAGAAAAAAGTTATCTTAACCGGTTGGCTAATGTCTTGGGTAGGAGAAAGAAACTGTTATCACAAGAGCAAATCAATCTCAATTTATAAAAGCGAGAGTATACCAAAATTAGCATGGCTTTTTGTGGTTGTAAAAAAAATTATTTCTTCAGGCTTTTCGAAAGACGTATTCTTAATCGAAGGGAATGGCAAAATCATTCATATGCCATACTCACATTTATTGAAACTAAAGGCATTGATTGTTGTTGGATGTGTATTCCTGGCTACATTAGCTGATAAACTTAGGTTGTAAAAGAGTCATGAATTAGGACTAATTGTACTTCTAGCACTTGAGTTCCAGGAATATCAAAATATATATGCATGGATGCTAAAATTCAGGTAATGGAAATATGCAAATTTATATTCCAATAGACAAGTGGATGCACATTTTAGGACTCTCACAATTACCAGAGACTTGTAATTTATGGTGTTAGTTTGAATTCTAGGAGATGAATCTCAAGTTTACTGTTTTTCTCATCTCCTTAATATTGATATTGATGAATGTTGTGAATCATATATCTGATGGCATAATTAATTCCAACAACTGAATTACAAGAAATTTTAGTTTAAAACGGAAGGAAAATTACATTTGAGACTGTCTGTACATTATTGCAAATATGTTTGACCTGACCTAATGAACTTAACCTGTGCCATTTCCTAGGGTGATTAAAGACCATGGTGGTAGTTTGTTTAAATTGATGCACTGTAAATTGTTCCTAGTGTTCATGCCTTTTGTAGCATTTGTACAAAATTGATGGAGTTGCTTCATATTATGTAGTCACCTTAAGTACTGTCTTTCCAAAATGTTTTTCCAGTCTTGTTTTATCCATCTTATTTTTGATCTTTCTACGCAATCAGATAATAAATACCGTGTGGAAACATATAATGGCTGGAGGTCCAAAACGCTTGCCTTTTACGGTTCCTCCACTTGTTTTTTCTGCACTCAAGGTGTGTACATTTCACTATTCGAAATGCCGGTATCGTTTCGTGATTTTAGAACATGAACATTCAAGATGTAGATGGCGGTATTTGCTTTATTGAATTTAGTATCATTCAGGATATCACTTTACTTGGTCCTCCTGTGTATTTATGACTAGCTGATAATTAGCACATCTCGGTACTCTTGCAGTTTTTTGCTGTATTCTTCCCTCATACAGTGATACATAATGGCATCTGTATATATTGACTGAGAAGATCATTTCTGATCTACATACAAAAGTTTTTTGCTACTATTCAAAATAAAACACAGAAGCTTCATTTAAATGCTCTGTTAGACCCAAAAAGTGGAAAAAGACCTTTCTTTTTGTTTCTTTGTTCTAATTTTTATCTTGTCGTGCATTTTGATGATCATTTTGTAAGGGAAAACACCTTCTAGGAATGATCATTGCTAGATCAAAAGTTTATCACGCTCTGTATTTTTATAGTAATGAACTCTGTAGAGCATAGTCTGATTGTTTCTGCAGATGGCTCAAATCAATTTTTGTTAGTATGTGTTGTGTTGCTGCAATAGTTGTAGTTGAACCTAAGCTTGGCTTGCAAATCAGCAATTTTCAACTTCTTGCGTAAAACTATTGAGGGATGCATCATGGCATACACCATGCTTGAGCTTAAATCACATTGGTGCTCACATGCTGAGCTTATTGGTAATGCATGAGCATGTTTGTCTAAGCCTGAAAAGAAGTAATGTTATTATTCCC
>CAIGRK010430470.1:0-10832 GCA_903798315.1 Fraxinus greggii | reverse complement strand
TTTTTTTTTTTTAACAAAATTAAATGTCTCTACAGCATCACTGGTTTGGCTTCACGAAATTTAGAGATTCCAATGGCATATAGGAAAAAGTTTTTGAGAACGTATAACAGATTGAATAATAAAAGCAGTCAGGACTAGGATCTAAGACACATTTTAGGATTGCAAGAGATTGTTTTAACTGTTTAAGGCTAAGAACATTTAGCTGTATTTGTAGAAACCTAAAAATCTATTACGAGAACTAATGTGAAAATTGTATCTCCAACTTGCACTAGAAAGTAAATCTGATAAGTATCGTGTAGTAACATATTCTGAGAAGTCAGCTACTATCTCAAGATAAATGCTTACAAATTTCAGTAAGATTCAAGGATAATCTGATAAGTCTGGAATTATAACACATTCTGAGAATTCAGCAACTATATGAAGATAAATACTTACAAATTGTCGCAAGATTCAAGGGTATATTAGGATTTGCAAGCATTGCCATCATCATTTCATCAACTTTCGTTTTTCTTTTTTTAATTCCTCAGGGAAGATTTGTTTCCAAAGAAAAATAATCAGTGAACTGACAGCTAAAAGGAACCAAGAAAGGTTCTTAATTTGGTCTCAAGGGATACTCATTAACCAAATTGTCATTCTCCAATATGTCAAGATATTATAGAAAGAAAAAATTGAAAATATACCAAACTTGAAAATAGTCATAATTCCCTACAAAGAAACTTCAATTTTTCAAGGATCTAATGGGAAATAACAAATATATTAGATCATCACAAAATACTCAGACAATGGCATCTAATATGAGATGTTCTTTAGAGTGGCATGTAAACAGTCCTTCAATGAATCAGATTTAAATTAGAAAAGGGAGTAGTGTACCCTAGATTAAACAATCCAAACGGCAAACATTTGGCTAAAATTGGCTTACCGCAAATCAGTCCAACCGGGGAGCACCGGGGAAAAAAAAAATTTATTTTCATTCTATAATTTCAAACTAAAACCAAAACCCAGTTCATAATTTCCTCCATGTAAAATAAAAATATCGGATACCAAAAATATGCCATGACAGTGTACAGATAAAAATGCCTCCAATTACCCTTGCTCCCAGAGGCTATAACAAAACAAAAAACAGATTTCCATCCAAACAGACGATGCAAGAATCCATATTCCAAAAACTATTCCAATCAAGAAGAAACAAACAACACAAAATTCCAAAAAGAAAGATTACCATCTTGCGTAATCAGTGGATAATCCAATGCACTTAGAGTGATAAACCAATCCCATCCACCATCCAACTTCAACAAAATCGAAGCTGCCCTGAGAACGGCCGCAATATTCGTGGACCCCATGTAAGTGACCGGATCAGGCTTCCCTATCACATCCACATTCCCAAAGGCCCGAACTGCAGCCACAGACTTAATCGTTGCCACCAGCCTCGTCCTCTCTTCATCAGTCCCATCTGCAGCAATGTGCAGCAAATATCTATTCCTAGGATGATACACGGCCAGCAACAATCTAAAAATTCGGTCCTCATCGCCCCTGCCACCGGAAATATAGTACGCGAAAGCAGGTGGATAACCCGGCCCGCGATGAACCGCTGAAGCAAATGATTTGCGCGAGGAAAAGGCGGAGTAATACGAGGACCTAAATCCCGAAATTAAGAACAAAAATACGACTGAAATGAAGGCGGCAGAGAAAAAGATTAAGAGCCATTTCTTATCAGCTCCCATTGAAATTTCTACAAAAGCTTATTACAGAATCCTTGTAGCATGGAATGGATCAATGGAAGAACAATAACATTAAACAACAGGTTTTGAATAATGTTTATGGTACAAAAGAATCCAATTGTGTACAAGAATTTCAGATTGTGATTAGGATTCTATAGATCTTGATTGTTGGTGAAAATTATTAAGCTGGATCGAAGTGTTCTTGGTGGGTTTTGATTGTGAGTTTGATTTCGAGATTGCTGAAAAATATTTATTTAGGGTTTGACGGGTTGGATTCAGGTACGGTCGACCATTTAATTTCCGTAAATTATTTCAAGCACTCATTATGTTTTCTTGGACGCGTGTAAATTTTCGTTTATGGCATTTCACACTTTTTAGAGTTCATTGTCTCAATAGTCATTGATGTCTTCGTTAAATTTTGATCATGAAACTTATATAAATACTGAACGTTACTCAATGACATAACAATCATTTCAAATCATAAACAAAATTAGTAATATGGCTAACGAAATTCATATGTAGCGTCCCGTCACACCGTTAACAAATTATCACGTCTTCAATTGCTCACTAAATTTTAAAAAGCGTACTCGATTGCTATCATACAAGAAATAATTACTCAATTATACAATAGTTAAATTTAATTTTAAAATATTTTTGTAGAATTTAAAGCTATTTTCATTATTTGAAAAGTTTAATTTATTATGTGTTTCATTGTTAAAATTAAAGATGACATTCATGCTACAATTTCGAGACCAGACCTTCAAAATACTCTTTTTGGATAAGTAGATAATATTTAGAGATGCGAGACAACTCTCTCTAAGATATTCAACAAAATAGTCCTATAATTTTGAGAGAAGGGATGCGCCTCCTCACAAAGGGGGACGCGGTGACCAGGGGAGACGAGCAATTTATCATTACGATAGGTGTCAAGTGAAAGTGCAGTGACATATGCAGCTAAGGAATTAACATGCCTATTCCGATCAGGGATATAATTTCATACTCAGTGTGTTTGACCCACATTATTTTGAAATAATGCATTTTGAAATAGTAGATTGATAGAGAATATATGGTTGAAAAAGAAAGAAAATTTATTGATGTGATGTAAAATATTATTTTATTGAAGAATGTGTGGTTGAAAATGAGTAGAAGAATGAGAATGAAAAAAATAATGTGGCTCAAACAGGGGCTCGANGAGCAATTTATCATTACGATAGGTGTCAAGTGAAAGTGCAGTGACATATGCAGCTAAGGAATTAACATGCCTATTCCGATCAGGGATATAATTTCATACTCAGTGTGTTTGACCCACATTATTTTGAAATAATGCATTTTGAAATAGTAGATTGATAGAGAATATATGGTTGAAAAAGAAAGAAAATTTATTGATGTGATGTAAAATATTATTTTATTGAAGAATGTGTGGTTGAAAATGAGTAGAAGAATGAGAATGAAAAAAATAATGTGGCTCAAACAGGGGCTCGAACTCAAAGATACATATAGAATTTTGTGGAAAGGCATACCTACGAAATTAAAATTTAGATTTTGCAATGAAACATACAATAAATTTAATTAAATAAATTGTGTGTGTTTGTTATAAAAATCCAGTTTTTATTTAAATTTATTGTGATTTTAGTTGCAAAATCCAAATTTTAATTAAATTTATCGTGTGTTTCGTTGTAGAACTCCAATTTTATTTTAATTTAATTTTAATAACAAAACACACAATAGATTTGACTAAATTTCAATTGATGAAAATAGTTCAAAATTCTACAACAATATGTTAAAATTAAATTTAACGGAATTGGGTGATCATTTCTCGTGTAGTTGACAATTCGGACTTGTTTGTCCACACGCTGTATGCATTTTTTAACGTACAAAAAGGTTGATGTCATTTTTATAAGTTTAGTGATAAAATTCGACAACCTCAAACTTCAGTGTGCAAACGAACACGTTTTTCAAGTGAGCAATTGAATACGTGACAATTTTTTAATGGAGTGATGGGTGCCACATATGCATTCCGTTAGCCACGTCACCAATTTCGTTAATGATTTGAAACAGGTGTTATGCCAATTAGTAACATCTAATGTTTCGATAAGTTTAATTGCCAAAATTCGATATTTTAAACTTCAGTGACCAATCAAAGACACGGATATAAGTTCAGTTACCATTGGGACAAGTAACTCCATTGTTTGTTTGGATAATTATAATCATTATTGAGTTCTGACTGAGAACTATTATTTCAGAACTCTTTAATTTTCATACTCATTTTCAATTGTACATTTAAACAATAAAATTTTTTATAAGTAAACCTAAAATCTTTTCCCAATTTCTAACCACATATTCTCCAAAAATCAATTTTTCTGAGGAAAAAAGTAACAAAAGTCGCCCTTCCATCGACCGTGAAGCCAAGTAACATTATGAATTTGCCCCTACTTTAAATAAATTTTTAAAGGCAACTAAATAAAAAATAAAAAGAAAATTATAGCAACAACTCTAAATCTTTTCAAAATGAAAAAATAAATCACAAAACCATTAAAATAGCTGAGAAAAAATGAGGGAAAAAAATCTTCTCCAAACATCTGAATTCCATTTTATTTTTGTCATTTTGGAACTGTAAAATGGAGAATTTTGAAGATTAGAGGAGCTTTTGTTTGGTGAATCTCTAAACAGTAGCTTGAAACTGAAGTGAACCGAACCACAAATTATGGTTTGACTTTGGTTTTGGTTTGGTATGCTGAAGTTTGGTTAGATTTAGAATTTTATCCAACCATTTTAATATGTTGAAAATATCATCGAATCGTACACACCCCTAAACTCCAGTAAAGATGAATAACATCGATCAATTTAATTCTTACCTACAACTCAACGCAAGTGATAGTGTGTTACTCCTAAGATTAAAAAATTATTTTTGAACATGTTTGAATAATTTTTTAAAAGTACTCACATGCATAAAAGAGTTTTTAGAAGACAACTTCCTCAAGAATCTCTTCTACAAAAAGCAGAAGTCTTATCAAACAGGCCTTACAACCACAAAAGAAATAGGACCGATATGTATTGTACTTATAATACAAATATTCTGTGTCTTACAGCTAAAGCCAGATAAAAATAAGCAGTTTTAAGTAATATAATGAAAGGTGTTTATACTTCACAACACTGAGGCCTCATGATACAAAATTCGGGAAAATGAAAGCAGGGAAGATCGATTGCCTCGTTAAGATAGCTTGAGTTCTTGTTTGGTACGGTAGAGACTGTACTAGGACAATGTAAAAGAAGAAAAAGATGTTCTAAATTTATCCTGAACGTTGACATGTAGTGTTCTCAGCCCGTTGGCCAAAGTCCTGCTATAGGATTTGTCTCACTAACCCTTGAACATGGAAGTCGGAGCTAAAGGAGGAGTATCTAGCTGGTATAAGTTGAGTGAAGGACCAACAAAGCGGAACAGTATCCATCCTCCAATAATAATGAAGATTGAAGCATAAGCAAACTTGTTAAGCCAAAATAATAAACCCTTCTCTCCCATATATAACTCAATCGCCTTCTCAGTGAGACTCATTGAATCCCAGTCCTTGGGAGTCGAAGCCCGTGAATTCGCTGTGATTTTATCAGTAGTACCATCTTGTTGCTCCTTCCTTCTCCGCCTTGAACCTCTTCGAAACCGTATTTCTACAGTATCTGGTGGTGATGTGGGTGGTCGGACAGGGGGTGATGCATTTCCATCATCACTGCTGGTGGTGGTGTTGCCATTATCCCTACTGCTTCTGATGGGTCCTATTACTAGGGAACGAACCCGGCTATGTTTGCAAGCACATGAAATTCTAAGAGGGAAAGCAGTGAAAGGATTTGCCAAGGACAACATGGTGGAGTTTTTTCGTGTTGCTGTCCTACACTAAAAGCGGAGGGTGGGTCGAAGTGGGATGGATTTCTTATCCCTTGTACTATCCTTTTGAGATGGCAATTGTTTCATCTAGTGCAGGAGCACTATATTCCCAAGAGCAGTTTCCAATCACCTGATAGCAAATGACCAGAATAATGATATGTCAATTAGAGCTAAAGTAATAAAATCCTCTCTGAAATTTATCCTCTATATGAAGCTTTAAGCATTTTCTGTTCTTGTACTTCTCTTTTTTACTGTAGTAAACTGTACATCTGAACAAGAAAGCATAATTAACCAAGTAAAAGGTCTCTAATATCGAAAACAAAGACAACAATAAAGCCAGGTTGACTTCAAATACTAATGTGAGCGATAATAGGTGGAGCCGGTAATGGACTCCTGAAGCCACAAAAAGGTAAACAAGAAAGGACTGAGAACATCAAGAACGACCGATGTGATTGTAGCCATTTGGCAGTAATAAAATGGAAACTAAAGCAAATAGAAGGCTGGAGTAGTTAGTTGATTTTTTTGGTTTCTCCCTTTGGACATATATATTATTCCAGATTACTTATGAGCTATCATAACAGATGAAGTAGGAGGTTATGTAAGGACAGGGAAAATTATTTCCTACAGTTAGCCCATGTTTGGCCACCATTTTATGAAACCCATTTTTCCCAAATTTATTTTCAACCACAAATTTAATGGCACTCGTAACTTTTATCAACTTTTCAACCATAAGTTTAATCAACTTTTATAAAAATCTCCAAAAATCTAAATTTTATCTAACCAAACAAGGGCTTAAATCTTAATGGCCTGCCCAACTTGCCGTTACTTTTTATCTCAAACCAATGACATGGTACTTACTGAGACCTCTCAATAACTGGTTTCTCATTCGATTAAAAGACTAAGAATTTAGACTGATACGCTCTCAAACTATGTGGAGGAACCTAAGCAAGCTGACAAACACAAGAACTATTGAACAGCAATCTACTTCCAATGTCCACCATACTCGTAAAGAAATTTAAAGATAGTTACAGGCCATACACCAATGTCCATGCACACAGACATTAATACGCAAAGTTCATATGCCGAGTGGTTGACTATCACACATCACAAGATCGGAAACATTTGGTACATAATTTTTGTTTATCAAATAATCGTTTCTTTTAGGATTCCTCTACCAAGCTTCCGTAGATGTGTCTCCGAGGTTTTCCTTGATCGTTTCAAGAAGATGCTTTCCTCTATTTCAATAAACTTTTCTAGAATACTCTTCTTTTGAATATCATTCACAAAAAAATTTGGATTGCCAAGTATTACACCAATTAGTATCCCAAGATTCCATACTTTTTAGTAAATGAGAGATAAATCTACCATGGAAAGAATGCTACAGATGCAAAATATAAAAGAGGAGTGAATGCTTTCTTTTTCTCTTTTGCTAAAAACAAGAGTGCAATTTCAGATTATTACATCACACTGTCAGTTTTCCATAACTTCACCAGTTAAATACTTATTTCAGCAGACACATTCGACAAAGACATTGTTAACGGAAAATCTTGTGAAAAAAAATAAGGAAAAATTCTAAATTTTTTTAAGCATCCAATTGACTGAATTCAGTATAGATTCAGCTCAAAAGGGCATAATTTTATTTCAAATTTCAAGTCTTATTTCCCCATTACTGGCTACAACCGAAACGATAATTTCAAATCTAACATACATATATAGATTTTTAAAAATTCTCATATTTTTATCAACGAATTGAACACATAATGCTAAAACAGTAAAATGGTGTCTTATTACTATTTAAGCATTATATAATGAATTCTTGATTTCTAAAGTATGCAAACTACGAGAATTCCAAATTTAAAGACCAGTATTCACCCCTTATTTGATAACCGAATTTCAATCAAAATTAAAGACCAGTATTCATAGACACAAATGGGTTCAGAAAAAATTTGTATAAACAGAGGGGGAATGATAATTGAATTGGAAAGTAATACTTACGCTTTTGGACTACTCCACTCACGAGAAGAGAGAGTGGATTTCTATGGTCTCAGAATGTTTGGGTTAGTGATATGAGAGGATCAGCGAAGAACACATTTTTTGAACCTAAAGTCGCGTCTCGCTAATGCGACTTATGCGGGTTGAAAGACGATTATTTATTTATTTTGGTATTTTTGAGTGATACTATAGGACAAGAACTAAGAACATTTAATCTGAGTTAGGCCAAGTCAACTCGAATCGATCGATGATGTAGAAAGGCTAGCTTGTTAATTAATTATACTTATTTTACATGAATGTGGTAAATTAAAATGAGTATCGGGAGGTATCTAAAAGTTTGGGGGATTGGAATTTAAAAATCAACGTAATAAAACGCATATATTATTTCTTGAAGTTATTTTATATATATGTATGTATGTATGTATGTATGTATCGCGTACTTTCACTAAATTGATCTACCATTAAAAAGAACGGAAAGAATTTCCTTGGAAGGAGTTCGACTTTTCATTATGAATTATATAAATCGCGAACAAAAGATAACAATCCATCTATAATCCAACACTCCAACAAATAAAAAATTCAACAAAAAGCTAACAAGGCAACAATAAGCTAATAATACAAGCGGTTGTGCCACAGTACATAATGATTTATATACACATATGTAGAGATATGATTGAATTAAAAGTTCAACCAAATAAAAAAAAAATCTCCACTCTCTTTTTGACACATCATCTGTATGTAAAACATTATGTAACTCCTTATATATACAAGTAGCATTATTTGGTTGAAAAAATTCTGATCCAATCATACCTTACTACATCAAGTATATGTAAACTATCACATAAATCATTGTGTACATGTAGTACAATCGTTATTTTAATACAAAATATCTAATGATAAGTCGACAAGGCAACAACAATTCAACAATTTCATTTACATTTAAATTATTATCAACACACAATAGCAATTAACTAATAAATAGGAAAAAAAATGTGATGACAAGCATAGTCCCTACTAAATTTAAATTCTAAGTATCCAACGGCTTGAAATTAAGTGTGGAGCAACAAGGCACCAAATTTCAGCAAGTTAATACATTAGCTTCAAATTTTTTATTTTATTTTGAAAAAAAGGGGTATTCTTCTTTCGTTTTCCACACAATTTTCTTGGAACACAAATGGAGAAATTTAAAAAAAAATAAAAAATGGGGTTAAATAAAGAACTTATAGATAGAATTGACCATTTTCTATTGACTATAAAATTAGAAATAGGATTCAGTTACGAGAAATGATTTAAAACATTTAAACAGAGATTGATTGCATCTTTCAAGATTGTGGAACACGTCTTATTACTAATATTATTTCTATCGAGGATGCGCCATAGGAAAAGGCCATGATGTTGAAGTTCAAATAGAAATGCAGCAAAATAAATAGGAACTAAATTCCATAGACCGACCGTTGGTCCCAGATAAACAAATCGACGTCTTTACTCGAGTTTGTTTTGTAAAACACAAGATTTTTAGGCCAAAGGCACCGGAGGTTCAGCAACCGCTTCTAATGTGTTAATCCCTCGTTGAGAATCCCTAAAGATATTGCTCGAATTCACTATAAAGCCCCAAAAATGGGCAAATAACTAGTACAGGACAGAATCAGCAAATGGTTCAAATGGAACCATAATCTCTCAAATTCTCTTTTACATCAATAACTCACAAAGTACTGTGTACTCTTCTCTTACACTATGTTTGAGCCCCATTCTTTCTACTTTTTTTTCATTCATTTTTCTACAGTACTCATTTTCAATCACACATTCTCTAAATAAAATAATATTATAATCAAATCTAAAACTTTTCATCACTTTCCACCACACATTCTCCCATCAATCACTATTCAAAAACTAATTCTTCCTAAAAAATGGGGGCCAAATACCCTCTTAATACAACAATCTCACAGAGAGATCACTCATTCATCCAATTGATGACCAATCTACAAACATACAAAGAGAGTATTGACAAAGACAAAAAAGAGTCGAACCAGTGTGTAACCTTAAAGGCACGCAAGTGCCCCTTCTATACGAGATAAGCCCAAAGACCGATCAACGGTGTAAAACATTCCAAGTGTCAAGCATTCAGTAAAGGCTTGAATCAAGCATGAAACACGCTTTTATCTCTCTTCCCGAATCATCTAATAATTGGATCAATAATGGACTGAGTAATTGGGCTCAAAAAGTCTTACTGGGTCAATTAAATTGGGGTCTAAAAATGTAGCAACACATCACCACAACCCAATCATCTGAACAAACTTGCGAGATCACGTCATTTTTTTTTTTTTGCGCTTGAGGAGGACAAATGTGATCACGTCATTTCGTAAGAGTATTATATGAAGGATAGTTACAGATTCACTTTGGGATGAATTGTTCGATAAGTATGAAGAAAATTTTGGTAGGGAAGACAGCGGCGGCGAAAGGCTTTGGTGGAGGTGGAGGGGAGATGATGGGATGGGAAGGGAAGGGAAGGGAAGGGAAGGGAGATGATGAACATTCATGCTCTATTTTTCTTTTCCTTTTTTATTAAATTATTTTATGTTAAAATAGCATAGTTACTACTTTGCCCTTTCTAAATTTGGCCAAAATCAACTTATCTGATCAACTAACGATCAAATGGATGAAATTGTCATTGTGCTGCAACAAATGAAATATTTGAAATCTCTGGTGACACAAATTAAAGGTTAAGGTAAAGTCTACTAAAAATCGAAAGGTTTGAAATTGCTGCTGCAATTATTCTTATAAATTATATGGAGACAAACAACAAAAGATCTAAGTGGAGAACTGTCAGATTGGAGAAAAAATTTCACTATATGAAAAAACTGTATAATTATATAAAATCCCTTACAAAGCCCAAGCACACCCCCAAAATATTATCGGATGAAACTACAAAAGATCCTTAAATCTCACGTCCATGACGGTTCATAACTATATTACAAATTGAAATCAATTTTTGTTTGTTATTTTTTTCGTAGAACAATCTAATGAGTAAAACATGAAACACCTTCGTATATTAGAACATACTATGATGGTAATAGCTCTTTCACGACATAACGTAAAACGAAGGGAAAAATACACGACTTTTTTTTTATTGTGCAATAGGCATCTCAAAGCGACAAATAGGGCAATAGTGACTTTTCTTTAACCATTCTGAAATGCAAAAGCTGTGAAAAATATGAGAACATGGAAGGGTCGAGACCACCAACCCC
>CAIGRK010430399.1:0-16555 GCA_903798315.1 Fraxinus greggii | reverse complement strand
GAATGCGATGCTTGTCCAGTTATCCTTTTCTTATTCTGAGCATACCAAATAGCTCCAGACCTGGATCTTTTTATTTCTTACTTTTTGGCAGAGTTCTGTTGATTAGAACTATATAAAAAACACAATGCTGAAGAAGCTTCCAGCATTTTGTTTGAATTTACTAGTTCGTGCATCTGTAATTCCTTTACAATATCTGAGCACGGCAATGCAGAGACTCACTTTATATTTTGCGGGTTGAATTGCTTCATGTTTTTACATATAGGTTTTGAGTCGTCATGGGATGGAGTGTGATGGACTTGATACGTCGTGCATTAAAGATCAGACACTTACAAATGAGAGTAAGCATTTCTTTTGGCCCCTGTTTTAGAAGACAAATATTCTAATTCTTCAAAAAATTGAGTTTCCAGAATGCGTGAACAAGAGTTGAATACATAGTTTTTTGAAACCTTTCGAAGGTGCCGAAAAGGTAGTTGGATGGGCTTTATGGCANACTCACTTTATATTTTGCGGGTTGAATTGCTTCATGTTTTTACATATAGGTTTTGAGTCGTCATGGGATGGAGTGTGATGGACTTGATACGTCGTGCATTAAAGATCAGACACTTACAAATGAGAGTAAGCATTTCTTTTGGCCCCTGTTTTAGAAGACAAATATTCTAATTCTTCAAAAAATTGAGTTTCCAGAATGCGTGAACAAGAGTTGAATACATAGTTTTTTGAAACCTTTCGAAGGTGCCGAAAAGGTAGTTGGATGGGCTTTATGGCATCAATTGACGCGGAACCCTGAAGCTGATGCTGATGCAGATGCCAAGCTTGTTTTATCTACTGAGAGGTAATAGGAGTAGCCACTTAAAATTTAATGGATGGCTAACTAAATTAGTTATTGGAACTAAACTGGTATGACAATTGAGCAGTATCCGTTATGGGATAGGAATACTGCAAGCAATCCAGAATGAATCCAAAAGTTTAAAGAAGTCTCTTAAGGTGATACTTGTGTTTCTTGACGTCAGATTTTATTTTTTTCATTGAACTTTAGACTTTGTTGGACATATTTTATTGTGATTGCTTGCTCCATATTTTTAGAGGTTTATAGATTTTCTTTTTCCGTCTTACCTAGGATGTTGTGACGGAGAACGAGTTCGAGAAAAGGCTTCTGGCTGATGTTATCCCTCCCAGTGATATTGGCGTGACATTTGACGATATTGGTGCACTTGAAAATGTCAAGGATACATTGAAGGAGCTGGTGATGCTTCCTTTACAGAGGCCGGAACTTTTCTGCAAGGGTCAATTGACCAAGGTTTTGACATCTGAATCTCTTATATCAATAATTGATAGCTCTTCATGACGGAGAGTTTAAGTTACAAGACGCCCGACTGTTCATTCGATATTCTTTGTGTTGTTTAATTGTCTTGGTGAACTGTTTCTTCTTTTTCTTTTCTGTTCTTTTATTACTGTCCCCTCTCTCACATCTGTATTAGGAAACTTATATTGTGATCTCTCTTGATGTTATTTTCTTAGTCGCGAATTATCTTGCTTGTATAGGTTACTTTCTCTGTGCTTGCACCCCACAATAAAAAAAAATAATTCCCATGATATATGATATTAAGTTTTAATTAAAAACTGAGAATGAGTCCCCGAGTTATATTCACACCACATTTTTTTTATAAATACACCACATTTTAATTACATTAAAGGTCATTAACCTCTATTCATTATCACACTTTTATCAACTTTTTTTTTCATCACATTTTTATTTTTAATAGTTCATTGATAAAAAAATCATGCCCTTAAATCATATTTTTGTCCAAAATTTTCGTTAATGTGCTTTTAAAATGAGGGCAAATATTTAATCGCATTTTTGCAGTATTATTTGTTCTGCTTATTCTAAAATAAAATGGGTAAATAAGTCTTTTTACTCTATCTTAAAGAAAATTTTGGAGAGACCATAATCAAGAATAATTTATGTTAATTTGAGAATAAGAATGCGATAAAAAAGTTTGAGACATAATGTGTAAAGGTTATGAACCTTTCATACAATTAAAATGTAGTTCAGTTATTAAAAATTGCAGTTTGAATATATTTAGCCCTGAGTTAATCCTATATATTGAGATGGTCTCGCGATTAAGATTGTCGCACATTGCTTACGAGCTTAAGTAGTTTAAAAACGAACACAAAATTTGCTGATATTTTGTTAACACTTGGCAGAAATTATCGTGTGCTCCTAAATGCCATTTTTCTGGCCTACTTTGAGCTTCTACTCTTTTCTGTCTGCTCTCAAGCAATGTGTCTAGAAGTTTTCAATATACTGTTTGGTTTGTAATTTCGCATTTTAGGTGTCCAAAGAACCTCTCAATTTATTTATTATTATTATTATTTTCATTTGCAGCCCTGCAAGGGTATACTTTTATTTGGCCCTCCTGGAACAGGAAAGACCATGCTTGCAAAGGCTGTTGCCACTGACGCTGGTGCTAACTTCATCAACATTTCTATGTCGAGCATTTCTTCAAAGGTAGATTCATCAGGGATCTTGTTAGATGATTATTTTTGAGATCATTTGATGATTTTGTTTTATATATTTAACTTGCAGTTTTCCCTTACTGCAGTGGTTTGGTGAGGGAGAGAAGTATGTGAAGGCTGTGTTCTCGCTGGCAAGCAAAATTGCTCCTAGTGTTATATTTGTTGATGAGGTATGCCTTCATTACATGTGTGTACAATTAAACCCGTGCATATCTATTTGGCGAAAATTGCGCCATTGGTTAAAAAAAATAAAGTCAGTTCTTAACATTTTATTATAGTTGCACAATCACTTTCCAACAACAGAAGTCATTTAAATCTTCGTTATATTGTCATGTGACCTTCATAGAAACATGTCTCTCAAATCTCTAGGAACCAATCCAAGTTGAATAAAACCTAGGTTCATAAAGTTGGACATATGAGGGATGCTAGACAGTTTAATAGAGATTTGGATGGCATTCATTGTTTGGGATTGATTATGCACTATAATAATAAGTTGAGGACCAACTTGCTATTTGGATAATAGGTTGAGAACCAATGGTGCAGTTTTTCCCATTTATTAATTTGAATCTTATACATAAGATTGACTTTGTGAGCCAACTTGCTGTTTGGATAATAGATTGAGAACCAATGGTGCAGTTTTTCCCATTTATTAATTTGAATCTTATACATAAGATTGACTTTGTGAGCTCTTCTTCTATTTCTTAAAGGTTGATAGCATGCTTGGCCGGAGGGAAAGCCCAGGAGAACATGAAGCCATGCGTAAAATGAAAAATGAATTCATGGTGAACTGGGATGGACTGAGAACAAAAGATACAGAACGGGTTTTGGTGCTTGCTGCCACAAACAGGCCATTTGACCTTGACGAGGCTGTAATAAGGCGGCTTCCGCGTAGGTAAATCAATACGAAGAATCTTTCTGCATTTCTTGTGAAACTTCCATTATTTTTCTCATGTTGTTGCTTCTGTTGTGTTATACCTTAGATTGATGGTCAACTTGCCGGATGCTGCTAATAGAGCAAAGATTTTGAAAGTGATACTAGCAAAGGAGGACTTGTCTCTTAATATTGATCTGAACTCTGTTGCAAGTATGACCGATGGATATTCTGGAAGTGACCTAAAGGTTGGATTTACAGACTCGTGTTCTTTTGGAGAATCAATATTCTTTTAGTCTTGCCCACGGTTCGAGGATCTATGCTTTCTGTAATTCAACTTTTTTTCCTGTAGAATTTATGCGTTACGGCTGCACATCGTCCAATTAGAGAACTTTTGGAAAGGGAAAAGAAGGTATGTTTCCCATGGATGCTATGAGCTTTACTGCTGATCAATCTCAGTAGGGTAGTTAAAACATCAAACATGAAATGAAAATTAGTACCTTTATGTGGCATGTTTTGGAAGCTGGTACGGTGGTGTACCAAACTGTGTCCTTAAGATGTTAGTTCTTGTCTTTATTGATTGCCGACAGGCAACGTGAATCTTGAATATTGACGTGGCATTCTCTTCAGATCAAATATTGAAGAAAATGTCATATTGTCATTGCTTATCTGCAAGAAATGACAACCATTGACTTACATTTTGAGATAATGATAGGAGCAAGGTGCTGCTCTTGAAGAAGGTAAACCTCAGCCAGCTTTGAGGGGGAGTGCTGATATTCGGCCATTGAACATAGATGACTTCAGATTTGCTCATGAGCAAGTGAGTCGAAAATCTCATATATTTTTTTGATAATTCATTTTTATCATGTATGGAATTGCTTAAAAGTATATTTTTTGTAAAACGGGTTTTGAGTTTTTCTCTAAGTTACTTTGTTCCGGGACTTTTAGTTTAAAAAATTCCTTTTCTAAAATTAAGTCTTTACTCACTATCCTAAAAGTACTTTTACCTTTTTTCAATCTTATCGAAACATGCTCCTAGTTGTCCTTTAAGCCGAACTTTTGATTGCGGGTGTAGGTTTGTGCAAGTGTTTCATCAGAGTCCATAAACATGACCGAGCTTCTTCAGTGGAATGAACTCTATGGCGAAGGGGGCTCTCGACGGAAGAAATCCCTTAGCTATTTCATGTGAAGGAGAATACAAACATTTCTTTCTCTTCATCAATTCCTTGCTTTCATCCTGAACCTTGAGCTAACTGCTGCATCATTGGATGTGCTGTGAAGTTATCGACTCGTAGAAGGAAGTATAGGTTTTTGATTCATAGATGCATTCCTGTGAATTGGAGATGTTATAAGCGTAGAGTAGCCTCCCAAGTTGATGAGAGCTGCTCCTGCCTTTGTTTTGTCTCCCATTTCTGTGCCGTCACTCTGGAAAATATGGTGTTCAATTTTAGTAAAAGTATCTAAGAAAATCTACTTAATTCAATGCATGTATAATATATGTCTCTACTTTATAATTATTGAACCAAATATGACTAATTAATTCTGGTTTCCTTCAGCTGGTGCATGGTCGTGTGTGAGGTTTCGGGAAGTTCTATGAATGAATTTTTTGGTGTTGTACTTGCACAAGGACTCTCTGAGCGGTATTTTTGGGTTTAATTTTGTTCTGCACTTCTGGTGATGTTTGACACACTTGACTAAATATTACAATTAGCATGATTTTAGCTGACGTTTTTTTTTTCCCCAGTACCGTTCACTTTATTAAGCCCTTATTCGACTAAAGCTCTTTATTTTTCATACTTATTTTCAATTATATATTCACACAATAAAATATTTTGCATGTAAATTCGATTTTTTTCCACTTTTTAATTACACATTTTTCAAAAAATTACTATTCAAAATGTCATTTTCTCCCGATTGCCGTTTATAATAGCCATCAAATATGGGCTAAATAAGTCAATAGGGTTGGGTTATCATGTTTTAATCTCATCAAGGCAGCGATAGGGTATTACCTGCTATGTGCCTTTACTCAATGACGAAAACAGCCCTGTTCTTCCTATCTGGCTTCTTGTTTAACATGTAACGTAACCAAGTTTAGCCATCTTGTTTTGATGTATATAAACTTTTGAATAAAGCCACTTTACCCGAATGACACCTCGGGTGACCAACCTTCACATTGCACGTGGATCCCGCGTGATTAAAATAATGTCCTACCCTCGAGATGTGCGTGTTCTGTTATCCCTTATGTTCGTGAAGCATGGTTGTAAACTTTTTTGGGCTGGTACATCACTTGACTCAAACAACTTACTCGTATTTCTCGTTGAATGAACACGACTGTCAACCCCTTCCATTGCATTAATAGGTTACAAATCTTACTAGGGGAGGTTGACAAGAATTACTGAAATAGTGTCGCCAAAGTAGTGGACCATTGTCTAACTTTTCGTGATGTATTAGCTTTGCTTCATTTATTAAGATTTCTGTTTGTATGTTGTTCCAAACTAACTAAAATAGTATAAAAAAGCTTTCCAAAAGAGTTTTAAATTTTTGTTTATTCTTTAAAATATACAGATTTCAATTCATTCATCACTCGGTCACATGCTAAGTTCATCTATTATCAACTACAAGTTTGCGACACCAACTAAAGTTGGCAACAACGTATTCTCTTCTTTTCCTTACTATTGGTGTAGTTGAATCTTGAGGTACTTTATTGCTAATTTGAATATAAAAAAGAAAAGTGCCCCATTAAATTATGTACTCATGTAAATAAATCCCGAGATACTTTATTACTTAAAAGTAAAAAGAAATTCCAATTTTGTAACTTGTTTTACGGTACAAACCAACCTACAAAGCCTTTTTGTCCAATCCTATAAAAAAATTGCTCCCTCCTTTTATGTCTTAAATTATATAACACTTTCTTTGTCGAGAGTATATTTGATTTCTTAGCCTATCTTTATGGGACGAGGGAGTACATAAAAACTTTATTTCAACTTAGAAATGCTCAATTGATGAAAAAATAAGTGACTACTTGTAGATAAAACTTCTTGTCGTAAGTTCACTTTTAATCACTAAAAAATAAAAAATAAAAAGTTCAATTTTAACTTAAAATACTCGATAGAATATTTCGTCGTTACGTCTAAACAAACTTTCTTAAACTCAATTTCAACATAAGCGTGCTCAATTGATGATACATTAATTTTAAACAAACTTCTTTCCATCTATTTAAATACAGAAGATGGAAAAACAATTATTTTTCCTTTCACTTTCTCTCCCTAACCCTTGTTTGTAAGAAAAAAGTTGGGTTTAAGCCTAACTGGCGGCACGTGTGAACTAGATATACCCTGTGCACGAATCTTCCATCCTAAATGATGAGAGACGAGTGATCCAAAGTATAAAATTCAGTGACACCCAAATCATCCCTCTACCCCACCTACCCCTACCCCTCCCACGTGCCAGTCTGCTTGAAGCGGGGCTTTATATGGAGAAAAGCTAATAGCTTTTATAGAAAATTGCACTACTTAATCCCATCATATTACATTTGTAACAAGATGGTCTTCAATCTTGTAAATTGATTCTTTTACACAATTAATCTTCAATAACGCAAAGTATTCAAGCTAGTGTTAAATTATCGTATGACATTCATGGAAATCTATCACTCTAAATTCTTGAAACGTCAATCTAAGTTACGAACCAAAACTTAATTTTTATAGAGCATATGTGAATCACAAGAAGATTTAATAAAAAATTTAAAGGTTAAGGACCAGCTTAAATTAGGGTGATATACTGGGGAGGCTGTACAAATTTCTCTAGCTTTTTAACACAAGAGGGCATACAACTTGGGCCTACATGCTATCCATAAAGCAAATTGCACTTAACCAAAAAGCCCTCTTAGGGCTCAAACCACATCACGCACTTTGCACGTGCTAGTGAAATTATTACTAATCTCCCTTTCCACCCTCAATCAATTATTTAAGTCAATTATTAAACAAATAGTTGTACTTTCTTAAAAAAAAAATGTTAAAATTAATCTCCCTTCAATTTTCCCACGATCAATTGGAATTCATCTTCTTTCGCGTACTTGATCAACTGATATACTTTTGGTGCTCGTATGATATAATACACAAGATTGGAAAACTTTAAATAAAAAATAAATATAAAATCTTGTTCATAATATTTTACATTTATACATATAAAAGTGTAGATGTTGACAAATGACATTTGAGTTTATATTGTTTAATCTTACATAAGATACTATGCGCTTGTTTGATATGTTCGATTAAATAGAAAAATATATAAACATGTCGCGTATCTTTCTTTCTTTAATTACTTATATCTTGTCCAACTTATAATTGAACAAAACAATTATTATAAATAAAAGCAATTTTAAGCAGGGTTGAGTTCAATGTATTGTAAACCAACTTTAGGAAGTACTAATGTAAGTGATAAAGAGTGAGGACACAAAGTTTGGAATCATGGGTCTAATGATGCTATGTCGTTTAGTCATTTTGCATGGGAAATATGAGAATTTCCGAAAGTACCCTTGTGATGAGATTCTTATTTAAAGCCGACATTGCCTAAGCCTAGTCCCTCACATTATTTTCTTCAATGGAAGAACATCTCAAAGAACTGCAGCTACTGTCCAGTACTAATCCACACTCTGCACCTTCTTCATCACAGGCTTCATCCCGGCAGTTGGATTCGTCGACTAAATTCCGATCACGGGATCACTTCGATGGTCCATCACTAGACCTTCAATTGTCAATAAGTGTCACCCCACTCAAGCCACCATCAGATTGTGTCGTAATAAGAAGAGTTAAAGATTATAATGATGTGAAGAAGTTTGATCGTAGCAATGTTGAGGCCTTGAAATGGCACGCGGCGGAGCAAATTCGACTGGCGGCAATGGAAAAGGCTTATGCGGAGCGTGTGAGGGAGCTTTCGAGGAGAGAAATGGAGATGGCCGAGTCTGAATTTGCTCGTGCTCGGGCCTTGTGGGAACGAGCACGAGAAGAGGTTGAGAAGGCTGAGAAAATGAAGGAAAAGGCCATTGGAAAGATGGATTCAAGATGCTTGGAAATAACTTGCCAATCTTGTAGACAAAAGTTTCTACCCTAAAAAATGCTAACTACACTTTCTGATTCTATATAGTGAATTGAAGTTTGTTTAACTTCACATGATGAGTTTGGAGTATTTGATTCCCCTTTGACAGAATGAACAATAATCTTAGATTTGGCATTGCAAATCTGTAAAATGAGAAAAATCGATTGATAAAATGATCGTGTTTTCTCCGCAGGGCTCTCTTATCTCTTCCTTCTTCGAGCTCAGGTTACGGAAGGAAAAATTGAGGCTTCAAGTCCCATATGCTGGATTGATAGAAGTCGCCCCTATGTTATCAGTCTAGATCCCGACTTCCCTCTAGACCTAGATACTGTCGATGATCCACCTACGGATGAATTACCGGGCTTATATCTTAGGCTACTCAAATGATCTGTCTTCGACATAAACTGGGTTTTTTCCCTCTAATTCTAAGTTTGGATTGTTCCTTCGTATCAAATATTAGAACAGCATTTCATATATGCGCTTTAAGATTTCCTATATTTCTCCTGAATTATTTACATTTTAACTGTTTCCATGTATGAATATGAGACATGTCACACTTTAAGAATCCGTACCAGAAATGAAAAATCCGTTTATGTATTGAAGCCTATATTATCGTTCATTGTAGTCCTTTGGATGAATCACCACGACTACGCGTATGAAGAGTTGTTAGCAGTAACTTATTTAAGTAACTTATTACCTGATAACAGTTGAATCAACTAAAGAATTTACTTCTTAGTCTAATTCCATGTGTGGGAGGGTGTGGGATTAGCTAATCATCCGTGCAGGATGGCGACCCATTGTCTTGGCCATTGTAGCACCTAAGTCCTCCAAGGTATACCCAATGACCCGAGAAAGACGTAATTGAACCGCCCTTCAATTTCTGGTTCTAAAAGAAGGCAGGAAGCTCTCAAGGCTGCCTCCCAGCACGAGCAACTAAGAGAGCTATTCCATTTAGATGGTGACAAAATGGTTAGACCAACCCAAGAATCCACCCCAAGCCCACTCTCGTTTCAAACATGCACTTGGATTATCCACCCCCACTACGAGAATGCTCCGGCATCGACTCGAACATGAAATTTTCAACTTTGATACCAATTGATGTAGGGGCTAGCCACCACTTTCCCCAAAAGTTAAAACTCGTGACCATAATGCAATCCACCCAAAAGTTAAAACTCATGTATGAATTCAGCCCAAGCCCCCTCCCTTTGAACCCACCCTAGTTTCAAGCATGCTCCTTCATTAGTGTACAAGCACATAAAACATACATGAAATAAGAAATCTGGTGTTTTACAAAGATAAGAAATAGTAATTCCGAATTCAAGTTGATACTATTTGCCTCCGTATGATGTCGGGCGACATCAAATTAAGAACATTATAGAGGTTAACAAGGGCAAATGAATCAGAACAAAAGGTAAACAAAATTCATTAAGAAAAAGACAACATAGCTGTATACAATTGTATTCAACTTGTTAACTTTACTTCAACATAAACCAAACACCCACTATCAATGTCTGAAATCCTACATAAAAGAAACATATTTGGATAAGATGGCTCTTTCTAAAAGCACCAGTCCCATCAGTGATCAGCAGCAGCACCCCATTTGAGATGTTACAACAATTTGATTTTCTTGATTTGCCTGTAGACTACAAATATATTAGTTTTTAATCAAATTACCCTTGAGAGTGGAGATTAAGTTCTTATTAACACTAAGAAATTTGAAGTGAGACATGTTTTCATTAGGGCCACATGATAATTTAACAAGGATTTACACGGTTTTTATAGTTAGGGACTGGAAGTGCTTACTATATTAAAATATTGAGGAACAACTTGCTCCTTTTTAAAGGTTGACAACCAACATGCTACTAGGACAATAAGTCGGGGACCAATAATACAATTTCCCAAAAAGAAATGAATCAAAAAGGAAATTAAGAGGGGAAGATAAAAAATATCTTAAGTGAACTGAGCACAGAAAACCATAGTTTTACTATATTTTAAGTCCAATTGTAAAGCACCTGCTTTTGGAAATGGCAACAAGGTATGGGAACAAAAAGGTCCAAACTAAAAAAATACAAGAAATTATTCACCTAAACATCTAATCAAATTCACAAGTTTCTTGCTTGGGTGCTTTGCCTAATGCAGAATCTGGTAAACACTTCCCTCCTGTCTTGCTTTTGGGACAGCAGTACTTCTACAAAGCTGAGATGCTTCTATTGTTCTACACCTCGTCTAATGGCTCAAGTTGTTGAAGCGCGTTCCTTCACGTGCTGTCGAGATTAGGTCTGACAAGTGTAACTTTTATAAATGAGTGTTGTGAGACTTAAATCGAGGACATTTGCTTGTTCCAGTACGCATTGAATCACATTATCTGTTAGACGCTTCAACATTTGATAATTCAAGCAATTTTAAGAACTGTACATAAAAGAATAAAAATAAAAATGAGAGGGAAGCCAGTGTTTAGATCAATGCTATCTGTTTTTGTCTTGAATGTTGTGGAGCCTAATCATATGCCTATTTTTGGGTTCAAGGGTATATATTGACATTTATACTTGCATATTTTTTCCCTAATATTCTTAGCATCTAAAGGATTTATTATGAGACTTCTTTTTCTGTGCGCGCGTGTCATGGTGAAAATCGACAAGTGGATGTAGCCCTAACCCTAAAACCACTATAAATCTCCTTTTGTGTTCAAAATTGTAGCTCGACACGCAATGGTTGATTGCAGCATGACCTGATGATAGCATTGTCGATCGTTGATAATCAAATATGACAGCTTATATATTCTACTTTCTGTCACTTATCTTCAATTCTGATACATTTAGCAATTGTCAATTTGCAATAGTAATCAAAATTTCAAAAAGTGGTGAACCAATTGATAAAGATGTAGGACCATGTTGTTTGATCATCAGTACAGTTATTATGACAAATCCTAAGACATTTGTCCTTTAAATTGTCAGTATGCAGAACATTGCAACAAGGATGCTGTATTTCTACACAATTCAATCAATCTATATACACATATTTAACCCCGACGATAAAATGTTGGTAGCAAATAGTGACAGGAAATGATAGTTGCCACTTCGTAGTGGTCCTACCCCAAAAGGGATCTAAGAAAGTCGCTGTGATCCACTCAATCATCCTCTAGACGATTTTCAGGAGTCTGCTCGTTTGGATAGGATTAGTTGTCTTCGCATCCGTTGAAGAAACATATGAGCACATTAACTTATGTCGTCTAGTGGGCATTCATACGTACTCGTTCATGTCAGCAAGTGATCTCTTGTATTTTTGATTTAATATTGTACAATCTACCATATCAACTTAACAAAATGAGAGCCAAACACAATTTCAAAGATTGTTAAAAAATTCATTTTTAACTGGTCTAAAGACAAAAGCCAATTTACTTTTGGAGGTGGGAAAGTTTTCGTATTTTTTTGGGTCACAAATTCTGACAAATAGGAAATGTGGAAAACACCATAGCATTGCAGTGGACAACAGTTTGGAATGGGTTGCTTTACTTATTGGCAACAAAAAAGTAAAAATGATATAAAAAGGTTTTGATGATTGATTCAATAATTTCAATTATAAGTTGATATAAAATAAAGTGCTGAAAGAAGTTTAATCAACATTGTCCACTAAGGCATTTTCACGCTTTTCAGATAAGTGTCACTTGCTGGTTCAGTTGTACAGCAAGCATTTGCAATGTCGTTCACGATTCTATTTCGCTGTCTGTTAAGAGTATTTAGCCTTAAAATCTCAGTGTATAGTACGAGACAAAATCACATTATCAAAACTGATGCATAGCAGAATACAAGGCAAGCAATTCTTTGTACTTTAATGATATCTTCAATAGCCCGAAAATTCCTAAAAACAGTTTCTAACACAAGCAAAAATGGGATCTCAGACAGCTTAGAGTAAGATAATAGCAAAACTTTGCTTCAAATAACGTTACAGGTGTATGCAAGGAGCAACACATAAGTAGAGCTGGGATTTTTATTTTTCAAATTTTAAATCAAACTCATTTCGTGAAAAAAAAGTAGAGTCAGGAATCAAACTGCTCAGAACTAGAAGTGAAATTAGCTCAATAAACCTGCAATTCATTTGCCTCAAACAAACTCGTGCGATGAGCAAAGTAAATTTCTAACACCAGCAAAACTCGGGATCTCACAGAGCATAGATAATTACAGTATAATGAACATGATTTTAACTTTTTTCTTTACGTGGTACAGTATAAAAACGTTGGAAAGTAAATAAAAAGGGAACACGGCTAGTAAAAGGAAAAAGAAGTACAGTTTACACAACTCCAGCAGGAAGTGTACAAAAACTAAATGTTGAATCTTGTAGAACTAATGACATTTTTTGCTCTCAACCATTCCCAAGTACTCAAGCTACAAGCACATGAGAACAAAAGCAACCCAGAAACATTAGTAACAAGTAGATGCATGGATAAAACATCAAAAATATTCTGGAGAAATTCATACATCAAAAAATACTGATTTCAATAGATTACTGTAATTTATTGCAGGTTACAAGCTTAAAATATCAATTGTAGGAGATATTCAAAATTTACAAAAGAAATTGAGGGCGAAAAGAAAAGGACTATCTTGACACACGAGACAAAGTTCTAAGGTAACAACCTGGCAAATAGACATCTTCATTTGGAAAAAAAAAATGTTGGACAGTAAGGACGCCCACAAAGGTAGTATTATTGGCCTCACCAATAATCACCACAAGAACAATTCCCATCTCTAAAATGGTGAAATCTACTAGCATCCCTCACGACAATTTCTCTTTTAGTAACCATGGCTATTAATTTAATTGCATTGTGGCAGTCGTTGCAAATCCTATGACTTTGCACAAGTTGCAACGGGGTTGAATCAGAAGTGCTGATTAGCCCAAATGAAACAGCCAACTTTTCACTATGATAAATTAGCACGCGCTCGTCTCGTTCATCCACATCAGGAAGCAAGGTTCTTCCTTCGGGAACATATCCATTTCTGGAGATCTCCAGCATTAAGTTATCTAAATTATCATAGATATCCTTGGTTAGATGATGGGATATATCTCCAGTCAAGAAAGCATGTGGCTGCTTCTTAATTTCTATCCATGTACACGCGGGCAACATTCTCAAACCTTTTCCCTTCAAGGTTCTCACGACTTCAGCCGCTTCTTCCAATTTCCCAGCATTCGTATAAATATTCAAAAGTACAACGTAATTAGATAGCTTTTCTGGTCCCATCCCATAAAGTTTCTCTGCAGCAAATTTCCCAAGCACAAAATTCTTGTGGATCCTACAAGCTGTTAGTAAGGCAGCCCACATGTTTATAGTAGGCCTGAATGGAGCATCTCTTATCAATGCAAAAGCTTCATCCAGAAGCCCTTCTCGGCCTAATAATTCAATCATACAAGCATAGTGCATTGCTCTAGGTTTCACTTTGTAATCCCTACTCATTGATTCAAATATTTCCCACCCACAATCAGATAGCCCTGAATAACTACAAGAAGATAAAACTGCTAAAAAGGTAACATGATTGGGAACCATTCCTTCAGAAATCATCCGCTTGAATAACTCAACCGCCTCAATTCCACAACCATGATTTCCATATCCAGATATTAAGGCATTCCAAGACACGACATTCTTTTTTGGCATCCTCTCAAAAACATGCCTAGCATCTTCTATTCTTCCCCATTTGCAATAGAAGTCTACGAGTGCTGTGTTAGCAACTATATCTAACCCAAAACCATGACGAACTAGCCCAGCATGAGCTTGTTTCGCATGCTCTAACGAGGCTAATCTTGTACAAACTCGTATAATAATTGAAAATGTAAAATGGTCCATTTTGACGCCAGAATCTTGCATTTCATAGTACATCCTTAATGCTTCCTCGCTATAACCGTGGAGTGCATAACCAGCAATAATACTATTCCATCCTACAGTGGTTTTTGCTGGCAACTCATCAAACACAAACCTTGCATCCTCTACGCTACCACACTTGCTATACATGTCAATCAAGGCACAAGACACATAGGTATCATCATATAGGCCCATCTTCATAGTGCAAGCATGCAATTGTTGTCCAGGAGAAATGAGTTCCAACCCAGCTGAAGATCGAATCATCGTCGCGAGTGTCCGAGATCCAACATCCACAAACTCTTCCCACATCATCAAGAACAACCTAAATGCCTCTACATAATCTCCAACATCCACAAGCCCCCCAATTATGATGTTCCAAGAAACCAAGTTTCTTTCAGGCATAGTGTCAAACAACCTATGTGCATCAATCATCATTCCGCATTTCACATGCATCAACAGCACCCTGTTTCTTATATACAAATCCGGCTCAAACCCAGTATTTAGCATATAATTAAACACCCTTTTGACACCTCTAATTGACTTCAAACCAATGCAAGCACTCACCAAAGCATCAAAAGTACTAGAGTTAACATCATTATCATCCTCGCATTCCAAAATCTCAAACAATTCAAGAGCCTCACGGTACCTTTTGCACAAAACCAACTTCTCTATTTGACCACAAATTCGAGAATTAAGCTTCGAACCATCCAAATGGGTTTCTGTTTCTTCCTTCAGATTCTTATCTTCTTTTTTTAAGGGTTTAGGCATGGGTCGTGGCCTTAAGCCTTGTTGATCTAGAAAAGAACACCGAAATTGGAAAAATGGAACTCTGCATTTTTTCCTTTTAAACAAAAAACACTCGGAAAAAGAGAATCTTTGTTTCAAAATAGTAGGTTTGGCTAGCGAACATGCAAATCTGCAACTGCTTTGAATTTGATCCAGAGGCAAAGAGATGTCCATATGCTAATCTAAAATAGTTTCTGAATAATAAAATTCAGCAAAACAAGAGAAAAATGAAGAGAACTAACTTTGACGAGATTTGGATGTGAAGAAACTGATGCAAGAATATGAGAGGGAGATTGTCAGCTTTGAAAGATCCGCCAGTTTTGGGGTTTTCTCATTTTTCTGCCACGTCTATTTGTGCCCTCAAGTTGTTTGTTAGTTCAGCTACTCGCATTGGAATGGAAAAAAAATATCAAATTTATTGATTTACTATGTGTAGGGTTGTGATGGATTCTCATTCTATAGTTTATTGATATTAACCATTGACCCGTTACATCCAATGTGTTGGGTACTCCCTCCAAGGGAACCCATTTAATTGGTTAATGGGCCTTTTGCCACTTAGGCCCATAACCAGGTTATATTAAAACTAAGCAAGACGGAGACCGTATACACATACAACCGAGACATAGAGCAAACGAGAGAGAGAGAGAGACACAGAAAGCCTGGTTTCAGCCTCTTCTTGCCAAAGATCGGAGATTCATCTGTGGTCCGATTAAAGTGAAATTCTAGTATGTTGTTCCTGGCGAACAGGGCTACGTTTTTACCGGAGCTCATTGTTCAGATTCCTCTCTATTTCTCTGGGCTACACACACTTGTTTAGTGAGATTTTCTCCTTATTATAGTGTGTATTTACTTTATGATGTTGTTGTTGGTGGTGACATCCAAGAACTATATGTGTTCTTGATGTATTGGTCGCCTCTGGAGTGTGATCTAGAGGGTTAAATGTGTATCCCATTATTTTTCATAGTGGAAGACTTTAACTGGACTAGGTTCTGGAGTTTTGTCATTCGCAGAGTTTCCTTGTTAAAAATTCTGGTGTTCAATTTATATTACTTGCAGTGTGTGTGAGTTGTTGGATTTGCCTATTACAACGGTCATTTTATTTCTTGCACATTGAAGGGTTGAATTAATTACTTCCGCTACTTGTTTGATATATTTGCTCAATCCCCAACAAAGTGGTATCAGAGCTATTTGGTTGAGTCTCTGTGTTTGTGGTGAGAATTAAAATGGAGGATTCGACTAGTGGCATGGTTAAATTCACATCTTCCAACTATTCTATTTGGAAGACTAGAATGGAGGATACCTTGTATTGCAAAGACTTGTTTGAACACATTGAATTGAATGGCAAGAAACTCGATTTTAAGACTGATGAGGATTGGAAGAAGTTGAATAGAAAGGTCGTTGGACATATTAGGTAATGGGTTGATCAGAGTGTCTTCCAT
>CAIGRK010430397.1:0-12994 GCA_903798315.1 Fraxinus greggii | reverse complement strand
ATTACTATTCTCCCAAAAAAATGGGGCTCAAACAAACCATAGAAATTCTGATTAAAATACAAATCAAAATCAACAATTAATTTTAACTGCATAGGATTCATAGCTTTTTAAGTACACATTCTATTAATTTTTATCAAAATTTACTAAAAACTCAATTTTAATTTAAATCAAACAAGGACTTAATGTATAAGAATTTGTGTCACTCTTCTTAAAAAGTCAATCTTTGAATGAGAATTCAGTTCACGTGGATCTCAAAATAATAGATTTTTCAAAGAAACCATAATTTTGTAAGAACAACTAGACTATTCACTTTTATAAGTTTGACATTCTATAAACGGAACTTAAATCTCAATACGATCGTCTAAGTTAGGTGGCTTGACACGTAGAGGGACTACGTTGGCCATGGTTATAGGTAAGCCATTTCGGGGCATGGTTGTATCGGGGCATTGGTGACCATTTCTAAAAGTCAATTTGTCGACTTTAGACCTTTACGTAAAGAGAATAATTAAATGGATTTGGTCCGTTCGACATCATATGTTGTCGAAAACGACCGAAGAAGATATAGCAATCTATTTCCGTTAGTTACGCTCAACATATTGCCTTGACAAAAAAGTAACTGCAGAATATTGACTTGTCGGAGGACCTTTTTTCCTTTTTATACAAATATATAAAAAAAAAATAGTAATTCAGAATAAAGAAATGGACAATGTACATGTGAGTATAGCCTTTTAATGGCTTTTTGTCCGCCAATTTTTGACTGAATCAATTAATCAACAATAGCAGCATAAAATTATGGGCATAGTTAGGATTCGACTATGTCCATGCCATACACAATTTTATTATGACCCAAAATCAACGGATAGCATCTTGTCAAAACAATCATGTTCCCCGGAGAAAAAGGTCCCTGATTTCATGGTGTTTTTTCATCAATTTACAATTTTTTTGCCCTAAATTGTTTTTTCTAATAAGCGGTTGTTGAAGATTTATTTATTTATTTAAATTTTATCTTCAACAAGTCACGTGACATGTAAGTTGGATTCATTCCAAATTTGTACAATTTGTAAATAGGTTGATAACAAAATTTGTACGTAAGCTCTTTTCCTACCTTACGTTAAAATATTTTCAAAATTGTTATTAATTTGGTTTGATAAAAGATGACGGTAATTTGTAACTTCGCATCTGTTTAATGGAGATTAAAATCAGATTTTTAGTAAATTTCGATAGAAGTTATAATATGTGCGTTTGAAAAATTGTAAGACCCACGAAATATATGGTTAAAATTAATTATTGACTTTGACTTTGATCAAAATCTGAATTTTAATTCGCACTAAACCGGGACTCAATAAGTTGAAAACAGGATGATAATCTAGGAAAACAATAAGGTCAAGAGCATGTTAAAAAATAGTGATACGGAAGAAAATCTTTCATATGCGCATGGCAACACATTTAGTGCCTGCCCCCCAGCGTGCGACCTTGAAGTGGTGAAGTGGTGCTTCGGGCACCATACTCTTGCCGTATTTTTTTACTGTTAAGAACATCATAATTTTTTTGTGTTCGGGATTTTCTCCATAATTGCAAAAAGGAAACAACATTAAAGGTCCATAGTATTTTGGAGATGTATTTGTATTTCCAAGTGCATCACAGAATTGGTGGGACAAATAAGGACTTGAGGAAGATGACATTGTGAAGTCAGAGTTGACAAAGTTCGAGCTTTCCGGAATTTTTCCAACTTCTTCTAGTATTGAAGACATCCACCAACAATCTTAAAACGTTATTTAGTATTTTGATAGGGAAATCTTATGTCTTCGTTATGAAGTTTCGCAGTAGACTCTGCGGGTTGAAAAGGTAAATTGCTATAACAAAAGTCATTTCCTTCTAATCCGTCTGGCATTGAAGATATGATTCAGGACCTTGAGACCAAAGTATCCCCTGACATAAATGATCAGTTATAGAAACCTTGTACTGACGAGGAAGTGAAGCGAGCTGTCTTTGATATGGAACCGATGAGCGCCCCTGGACCTGATGGTTTCTCAGCTGGCTTTTATCAGGACAAGTGGGAACTCATTGGAGAAGGTCTTTGCGCAGCGGTAAAAGAGCTTTTTATTACGAAGTAAGGCTTCAATGAGATTAATGAAACTTTTATTGTCTTGATTCCTAAGAAAAGGCATTCTTTATCTGTCTCTGATTTTAGACCCATTAGCCTGTGTAATGTTTTGTATAAAGTGGTATCGAAAGTTTTGGCTAACAGGTTTAAACTGTTCTTGTCTGATATTATTTCTCCAGCACAGAGCGCTTTTGTCCCAGGGCGACTGATCTTTGATAACATTATTGTGGCTTATGAAGCAATGCACTACATGAAGTACCGAGTAAAAGGGAAGAAAGAAGGTTACATGGCTCTAAAACTGGACATGAGAAAAGCATATGACCGTATCGAGTGGAGCTTCCTTGAAGCTGTTCTGAGGAAACTTAATTTCGGCGAGCGGTAGGTTGAGCTTATCATGCAATGTGTCAAGGCTATGAAATACTCCCTAATCATCAATGGTCAATCGCAAAGACAGTTCCAACCCACATGAGAGCTAAGGTAAGGGGACCCTGTATCCCCTTACCTTTTCAATCTCTGTTCAGAAGTGCTAGGCAATCTACTGGATAGATCAGAGGCAAAAGAGATCATTTCTGGTTTTCAGTTTGCAAGAGGTAACCTGTTAGTGAACCACTTATTCTTTGCAGACGACAACTTAATTTTCAGCAAGGCAAATGTGTTGGAATGGTGCAGGCTTAGCTTCCTACTGAATTCCTTCGAGAGAGAGTCGGGACAACGGCTAAATAAGGAGAAGACTTCCATTTACTTTAGCAATAACACAAGGCAGGAAATCAAATCCTCGGTACTACATGAAGCCAGAGTGAGAGAAGCGAAATCCTTTGAGAAATATTTGGGTTTGCCAGCTTGTGGGGGAAGGAATAAAATGACAGCATTCAAATCGGTACTTGACTCGATTAGAAGCAGAATGAATAGTTGGACCGCGAAGTTTATTTCACTTGCAGGCAAGGAAGTTCTTCTCAAATCCATTATCCAAGCCATACCAACATATTGTATGAGCATTTTTAAACTGCCACGCACCATCCTTCATGTTATAAATCGGCAAGTTAAGAATTTGTGGTCGGGAAGTAGAGGAGATAGAACAAAGATGCAATGGCTTCCTTGGAACCTGCTAGCAACATCCAAAAGTGTTGGAGGACTAGGATATAGAGCTTTTGAGAACTTCAATGTAGCTTTACTGGCAAAACAAGGTTGGACCCTAATCCAAAATCCAGTCTCGATGGCGGCGAAGGTGCTTAAGGCGAAATATTACAGGAGAACGGATTTTTTGAATAGCAAAGTTGGTAGTAATGCCTCCTACATTTGGAAGAGTTTTTCTGAAGCTAAAGATGTGCTGAGAGGAGGACTATTCTGGCTAATAGGGAATGGCGAATCGGTGGTGATTAGGAAGGACAAATGGATCCCCCCAAGCATCCACCTATCANGGAACCTGCTAGCAACATCCAAAAGTGTTGGAGGACTAGGATATAGAGCTTTTGAGAACTTCAGTGTAGCTTTACTGGCAAAACAAAGCTGGAGGCTAATCCAAAATCTAGTCTTGATGGCGGCGAAGGTGCTTAAGGCGAAATATAACAGGAGAACGGATTTTTTGAATAGCAAAGTTGGTAGTAATGCCTCCTACATTTGGAAGAGTTTTTCTGAACCTAAAGATGTGCTGAGAGAAGGACTATTCTGGCTAATAGGGAATGGCGAATCGGTGGTGATTAGGAAGGACAAATGGATCCCCCCAAGCATCCACCTATCAGATTCAATCTCCCCTACCTGATCGGATAAGGAATAGCAGAGTAAGTGAGCCCATTGATGCAGAATCAAGAACTTGGAATATGCACCTAGTATCTGAAATCTTCCGCGAGTCGGAAGCCAACATTATTAGTAAGATTCCAGTTAGTAAATGCAATAGCCCAGATAAACTTATTTGGAGGGGTACGAAGGATGGTAAATTCACAGTCAAACTTGCATACCATTTCCTCGGTTAGATGGAAATTAATCTAGTAGGACAATGTTCATACAACAACTCTCAAAATGAAGTCTGGGGAAAAATATGGCAGCTCAAGGCTCTAATGCTTGTAAAATGTTTTTATGGCGAGCTACCCATGAATCTTTACCTACAAATCTAAACCTGAGCAGAAGGAAAATAAGGGAGTCCCCCGTGTGTCCGATTTGTCAACGGGAAGAGGAGTCTGTGGTTTATGTATTGTGGCTATGTGCTGCTGAGCAAAATGTTTGGGGATCTAGTTCACGAAAATTACAGAAAATGGCTTTCCAGTTGTTGCACTTCAAAGATCTAGTCTGTCACTTATTTAGTACACTGACTGATGAAAAAATGGAAATCTTCATAGCCACGGTACACATGATCTAGAAGAGATGGAACTCCTTTGTGTTTGAGGATAAATTTAAGGACCCAGCATCTATCTCTAGCAGTGCTCGCCAACTTGCGATGGAGTACAGAAAAGTGAATTCCCTGCCGGTTCGACCCAGCAATAGAGAAGCCCAGACTCCTCAAATTTGGTATGCTCCCCCTTTGAATAAGTATGAGATTAACTGGGACGCGGCAGTAGATTCGGTTAATTGTCATGTTGGGATCGGTGTTGTTGTGAGAGACTGGAATAGAAATGTTAAAACCTCGCTCCTGTCCAAAAAAAATGTGTTTCCGGATGCCTTTTTGGCTGAATCCCTAGGAGTTTCGGAAGCTGTGTCTCTGTGTAAACAGCTTGAGCTGAAATCGATCGTATTAGAAGGAGATGCGCTCAACATTGTGAAGGGATTGAATGGCGATGCAGATTTCTGGAATTATCCCGATTTGCTTATTTAGGACATGAAGAACATGCTTGATTACTTTCATTCCTGGTCTGTTAGTCATGTACCTAGGTATGTGAATATGGTTGCTCATACATTAGCTAAGGAAGCACTTAAACTCTCTGAGGAGAGAATTGTGTTGGAGGAAATCCCTCATTGTATCCGAAACTTCCTATCTTGATTAGTAATGAATCTCGTTTTCAAAAAAAAAAAAAGGAAAAGGAAAAGAAAAGAAAAGAAAAAAGAAAAGAAAGAAAAACAAATAGGGGCTTAACAAAGAAACCACCCACTTGGTCCCCAAATATTTGTTGTAGAATCTTTTGTCATGATTCATGAGAGGAAATATGAGAGAATAATCGCTAGTTAAGTAACTCTATATGTTAAGGAACACTGCTACACAATTCTCAATTAGTAATTGTGCGGGCATGTCTTAAATTTGGTATGTAACATCTCTAACCTAATTTAGCCCCTGTTTGGTCGACATTAAAATTTTCATTTTCATTCTTCTACTCATTTTCAACCACACATTCTTCAAATCACATCAATAACTTTTCCTTCTTTTTCAACTACACACTCTCCATCAATTTACTATTCTAAAATACATTCTTCCAAAATAATGTGACTCAAACAGACCCTTAAGCTAGAAGTCCACCTAGAAATATTCATGCATAATTTAAAGAAAATTTATGAAATTCTAAATCCTAGCAGGAATTTTGTCTCCTACGCCTCATCTTTTTTATATTTGTCGGTATTTGACTTGATCATTGATAAGGGTAGGAAGTAGGGTGAGCTGTTCATCGATCCAACTCTCCAACCAACGAGTCAAGTAGTGTTTCTATGAAATGAGCTGGCTTGTCAAGCTAGCTCATGAGCGAGCCTACGAGCGGCTCATTTCTTGACTTGCGAGCCGAGTGGGAGTGTCAATTTTGCTCGTCAACTGACAGGCCATGGCTCGGCCTAGAAAAAGCTCGAGCAGACCCGACTCGAGGCTAGGTCCTAGCCCCATTTTGGGACATTGGCCCGAGCCCAGGCCAGCCCGTGTCATGGAATATTTTCGCTCATGACGAGTCGGGCCTTAAAAAAAAAAAAAACAGCAACAATTGTAGGCAGCTAGCTACTGCCAACTTGAAAAAATAAAAAATAAAAACAAAAGTTTGTGAGTCGGCTCGACAAGGCTCAAGTTCAGCCTAATTTTTGGCCGAGCAAAAGCTCGGGTTGGCTCGAACAAAAAAAAAAATTCGAACCATTTTTACTCGAGACGAATTTGAGCCTCAAGTTTCGGCTCGCGAGCTGAGCTTATTTTCGACTCGTGAGTGAGCCTATAGGCTCGCCTAGATAAAGCATGCGGGCCCAGCATGTATAGTTTTTCAGTTGTGCATGCTTCTAATCTATGGTAAATCATAGAAGCCATCTATCATTGAGAAATAAAAAATGAGATTAAATTCCAATTTATTTTTTCACCTTTATATTTTTGCCTATAAATAGGCATTCTTCCAGGAAGTAATTTCCTCACACTTCAATTTCCTTTCGCATTTTATTTTCTTCGTTATTTGATGTGTCATCTCATGTTCATTTGTAATAGCAAGATTTCATTCAGGTGCTTGTAATGGCTGCAATGATTTTGCGAAGAGCCTTGAATAGTTGTAATTTTCTCTCTCACATTGTGAGATTAGTCAAATATTATAAAATTTATTTGGTCAATACAACTTAATATTTTCAAAATTGAGATGCATCATATGACTTAGACAATATTTCAATCCAATTATATATTTGTATCCGACAATGACTTTTCAAGAAGATGAAGGCATCCTTTCCGACATTTCAAATTTTCAATTGCAGACTGTGTAAAAATATTTCTTTTTTTTTTAATAGTTACTCTGTTTCAAGCTAGATTAAAGAAGTTTTTTTTTCACAATTTTATAATTTCTTACATTTTTATACAAATTTACGTTTTTATTATGCACTTATTTGAGCCCCATATTTTGGGCAAAAAATGCATTTTTAATAGTGTTTTGCTGGAGATCGTGTTGTTAAAAAATAAAGAAATTTTTTTATTTACGTTTAACATTATTTTATTGAATAATGTGATTGAAAATAAATTAAAAAAATGAAGGTCGAATATAGACTATATCTCCACTTGTAATGAGCTAGCTTGCACCAGAGGCAAGTGCGAGCCAGCTCATCCGACACGCCAAGCCAAGACACTCCCGTAACACCCATAATTGTTGCAGTGCAAATGCTTGTCAACCTTTTTTTCCTGGAACAGTGATCTTTTACTCTAGCGATGTCTTAGTAGTGTATAGGTACCGTTGACAAATAAGTGAAAAAAAAAAAATTATTGACATGATCGTCCATAATTTTTTAAGTCACCAAGATTTCTAACATTTATAATATGGCTAAGTAAAAATCATAACTTTCGCGTATGAAATAAACAAATAACATAGTAGATTACTTGAAGGAGTTGAGTTCTTGATCAAGATCAGACTAGAAGAAATATTCATGGCGTGTTTGGTAGAGATTAAAATCGGATTAAAATTAAAAAACTAATCGTTATTGTTGATTTTTATTAGACGGGTGAGACCCAATAACGATCATATTTTCAATTTTAATTAAATTAAAATAATTACAGAACAAGCCCTCAATTAGATAAACACTTTGTACTACAGCTAATAAAACAAAACATTGATTCTACTAATATCACCAAAAAGCAAATCTTTATGGGTAACATACAAATATTAAAAGCATCACTTTTAAATACAAAATAATCTTTATATCTGAGAGAGAATCTTAAAATTAAATTCCAAAAAACTCCATATTTTAAAAATTTTCAAATAAAAAGTGGGCTTGATTACTCACTCTCTATTAGTAATTAATAATAATTACAGTTGATAAGTTACAAATTTCAGTACTCCACAATTTAAATTATTCAAAAATAATACTTTAATTAATTGACCATTAACCTATAAAAAATTATTTTAAATAAGAGATGATGAGAAATCAATAAAATATTCATTGGAAACAATAAAATAAAGATTTAAAATATAAAGCACCGTTGAAGTGCATTAAAAAATTACTCTCTAAATTTAAAGATGCTCGTTATTATGTATAAGATCACTTTATAAATAGAGAATATTTTAAAAATGCTCTAATGTAATATATTTTATATAAAAAGGCCACCTCCCTGTACGACGTGGTTAGATGTAAACCATGAATTGTTTGTTATGTTGTTTCAATAAAGAACACTTTACCAAATATAGTCCCCATTTAGTATAGATTAAAATTAAATTTTTAATAATTTTTGATAAAAATTAATGAAATCTTGGGTTAAAAAATTGCGAATCTTATGAAATATATGAATAAAATTAATTGTTAAATTTAACTTGAAATTATAATATAATTTTAATACAAACCAAACACGGATATAATCATAAATAAATTAAACATTATGAAAGAACAATTATGAGCTAATATGATTTTCCAATGTTGGATCTCGGTCTAGTGTCAAATGTCAATGTTTGAACTACCTCGCCAAAATATATCACGACGACCTTAACGCTCAAGCTAAATAGTTGGTCAAGTGTGTCAAATGTCAATGTTTGAACTACTTCACCAAGAGATGTCACGACGATCTTAACGCTCAAGCTAAATAGTTGGTGTGTATTTGCTAAATTCTCTTGTAACTCAAATATTTGGAACAACATCACACGCCCCATATTTCTTTTGTGTATGATTGAGGCACAAGAGGTGTGGAGCTCTAGAACGAAAATACCTTGCGATATTCAACGAATAATCATAATGTGGGTATATTTGGAGTTTAATGCAATGATTTAAGACAAACAACTCCTTCCATCAAGAAAACGGAGGGAAAGAACAACAGAACCAAAGCTTCATATAATGCAAAAGAAATTTCTCTCAGTAATAAAATAAAAGAACTAATAAAAATTCAGAGGCTTATTCATGTGACATTTAGTCCAAGATAAAATGTGTACCAATTAGTAATTACTATGAACATATCACTCAGCCGTTCTAAGATCATTCACTAAATCTGCAGCTATTGTTTCATTCTCACCAGAGACTCGAGGAATTCCTTGACCTGGATCCGAGTGGTTAAGAAGGTTTGAGTGTCGATTAAAAATTCAAAATCATAACAAAGTAAAAATAAACATGATTGGATCCGAGTTTCACCTCTGAAGGATCCCGCAGAGAGAAGAGAGCATTGGTTTCTTTCGGGACAGCAGATACAAGAATTCCATAACCTCGATTTCCCAACTGCAACACCTGAAAAATGGGTACACAACTTATAAAACGGAAACATAATGTGTGAATGTTAAGCTTAACGAGATATCACACACGAAATACCTTGAATGCATCTTCATCAGTTCTGTCATCTCCAATGTATATTGGGAGCACATCTTGATTGGTTAATCCTGCAGTATTATGTTGTGTAAGCATTCACTTGTTAGATTTGTGTTTACATATATTAAGTACTAACCTAGGGATTCAAGCAGAAATTCAACTGCTTTTCCTTTATCCCAGTCGATCATGGGACGAACCTCTAAAACCTACAGAGAGGAAAAAACGGAGACATTATGTAGGAACATCATATTCCACACAAATGAGAAGGCAAACTAATCATGGTACGCAAAGGCGGTGGAGTATATCACCTTTCGTCCGTGAGTTATTCGGAGTTGAGGGTACACTTTTAAGACATCATAAACAAACTGTGCAACTATAGGCCAACTCTGGGAGTTACAATGCAAAAGAAAATCATTATATTATAAGCCAAAAAAGATGATCGCAATTCAAGGTATTCAATGACACTGGACGAAAGAGGATAATCAATACTTACATTTTCATCTACGTTACGATAATGTACAGAGACGCAGAATTTATGATTCTCTACTTTGGCACCCTTTATATTTTTAGTAATCTCAACAAGGGTTCTAAAAACCTGGAAAAACAAAATAATTCGATAGTACAACAGATATTCTTTGCAACAAGGTTTCTAAATGGCACATAATCCCACTGCCCACAAACCTCGTTGATCATTGGTAAAAACTCACTAGCAGGCTGGAACAGGTTCACTTCCTTGCCCTATACATACAAAATGTACATCAATAGAAAGAGTTATCTCGTGCGAATATAGTAAGGGGGGTTGGGGGGTGGGGGGGAGTGTTGTGATGGTTTTTAAAAATCTTTTTAAATTTAGATGTCCTCAATTGAGATTTTAATGTATTTTAATGAGATTTGAAAAAACTGTGTGTGTATTTCTGTTCTTCATTTCATTCATTATTGCTTACGAGATTGGGAATAGGGCTTGGAAATTCACATTATACAAGAAGCAAGAATCACAATGTACACTGTGAAAACAAACAAGCAAGTCAGAAGTTACCATAGTAGTACCTGGTGATCAGTAGATTTTGTACAAATTGAACGGTCTCCAGAGGCCATCTCTTCAGCTGGGAACATGATGTCCATACCATGACTACCAGCGTAGTAGAGTTCTTTTAATCTTACCAACTCATAGACCTGAGAAAGAAAACTAAATTAATCAAAATCAAAATAGTAAAGACCTTATATTGCTGTAGCAAGATGCTTAAGGGGAAGAACTTTCTGCATCCACCTTATCACGGCTTCGTCCACTGATGATGGCTGTTGGGAAATACTTTGCCACTCTCTTAACAGCAAAACGCATCTGGAAAAGTACGTCTTGTATTACATTAACAGGCAGATAGAAATTATGAAGGAAATATTTTCGTGCACGAGTTACTTACATCAGCAGACATAAAAGCACGATCAGGATCATCTACGATTGGGGAAAGAGTTCCATCATAATCTAAAAATACCACTAACGTCCTATTCTTTGCACATTCCATTATTTGTCGGAAGGAATTAAGGGCTGATGGATACTTAATCTGCAAAGCAAAAGACAAACACAAGAATATTTATATTAATAAGATTGAAAAGAGAAATTTTCTTGCATCTTACTCCTGTTTGATGACCATTATTTAAGAAAAATAATGTTTTGAATAGTGATTTTTAGGAGAATGTGTGATTAAAAAGTAGGGAAAAGTTTTGGGTTTACGCGCTGAATATTTTATTGTATGAATGTGTGGTTGAAAATGAGTATGTGGAAAAAAAGTTTTCCATTAATGGTTGTCAAACAGGAGCTATAATGAACATACCGTCCAAGCATGATAAGCAATCTCTCCATCGTCGGGAGCTACCTCAACACTTGTGGAATTCTTAAGAATATTTTTTCTAGGAGGTGACGATGATCTCATTGCATCAAGCCAACCATTGGACCGAACATCATCAAATTTTCCAGGTTTCTTCCTCGAAATTGCCAGAATGTTATTGGAAAATGTGGGGCCAGCTTGAGAATAAGGCAAACGACTAGAATGTATCCCGAGTCGGGACTTGTTTATAGGTGCAGAATCAGCAAGAACCGGAGAAGCTTTTGTTGATTTCACATCCATCGGAGCGACGACTAAAAATAACTCGATGATGGATTACTACAGAAAGGACCTGAACAAAAGTAATGAACCACGTTCTACCCAACCCTTTTATCAATGAAAAACCACCTCTTTAATGTCTTTTTGTCACTGCTGTTGAACGAGCAGTCCATCAAGAAGAAAATTCGAAAAATCTGATATAATAAAGTAAAAGGTTGTATATCATACTGAAAATCAATGCAATTTTGAGGGAGAAAAAAAAAACATCCTTCAAGTCTCACAATACCTCATCTTCAAATCCACAATGAATTTATACAAAGAAAAGAAGCATTTTCATGCAGAGACTCTTGAGTTATTGATGGCACGTAGCCTCACCACCTTTTCCTCCTGAAATGTGAAAAACAAATTATAATGTATTTTCGGACATTCCTAAATATTAAGGACTTGAGTGCAATAAAGATAAGATACGAACACTAGTCATTGTAACACCGTCTACATCAGTTCAAAAGCGCAACATCACACACGCGTGCATATGAAATTGAAAGATTCTTTAGCTGTTATATGTGGAACATGAGATCAAAAGAAAAGTAGATTGGATGAAACATTTTAAATCCTCCAAAAGGAGCCATTTTCAAACCTTAAATTTAATGCCATACTTTTTATACGGAAGTAATTTTAATTTTGCTAAGAACAATGCGAGGAAAGGAACACGCACTGATTTAAAAACAAGGAAGCGAAACAGTACAACAGATTCAATGACAATCTTCTACATTAAAGTGATCTTAAAGAGAGAAAAGTGTTTCCGAGAAGGGAATTAAAATGAGAATTGTACTACAAACTTCTCAAGCATTACGAATACTACCATGACGTGAGAAAGTTTGCAATTATTTAATGTAACGCAATCCACTTAATAATTTCAGTTAAAGACGCTTCTCATGATGCACAAAACGACATTTATGCCACCACATAGTAATTGTTACTTTCGCCGCAATACAAAGAGAAAAAACGATGAAAGATAGCGACAGTCAAAAGGCTTGATATTTCACAGTGGTTTAATCACACCATTTGAAGTCTCATCAAAGTAAAATCACAGAAATTGAGCGTGTAATGGAAGTAAATAAATGTTTTCAAAAACTAGATCGAAAAAAGTTTACTTTTTTGACTCTTTTGGTTTAAACCAGAGGGATTAGGCTTTGGCAAGAACAAGTTCATCAAAAAAGCATTGTGTTTAAAAGTTACTTTTCTGAAAAACGAGTTCAACACTTTCAAAGCACTACCAAACATGCTAAATAGTAAACTGCAAGTTCATCGATTTTCTCCTTGGATGAAAAGAAAAGGACTAATAAGGCCTAGGGCAATTATATAAAACACTTTTGCAATCTTTGAATTGCATTGTGCAAGTTTTAAAAAAAAGGGGAAAAGTTAATGGCTCCTGTGGATATAACTCATCAACTTCCATTATATCTTAACAGAAAAAAACTTCATTGCCGCAAGGACATGACTCTACACCTAACACCTACATAATTTGTTGTCTATATCTCAAATGTGAGTAGTTATGCGTGAAAGACGTCTCTCTCTCTCTCTCTCTCTCTCTCTCTCTCTCTCTCTCTCTCTCTCTCTCTCTCTCTGATATATATATATATAT
>CAIGRK010430370.1:0-11686 GCA_903798315.1 Fraxinus greggii | reverse complement strand
CGTACTGTAGCAAAATTGGATTGATAATAGGTAAGTGTGAAAATTCGTGTGACAAGAATGAACAGTAAATTTCACGTTCTCTCTTTTAAGAGAAGAGGGATTAGGAATAAAGGCAAGGGCTGTCAGTGGCCCTCACGAAAAATCTGATTCTTTTTTTTTCCTTCCCTAAATAAAAAATTGGAAAAATAATCACTCACGAAAGAGACTACAATTTTTTCCATTCCAATTTCAAATCTTTGAAATCTTACCCACCTCCTCTTCTCACTATGTTTTGTAAATTCGATTTTAATCAACGGTTGACCGTTGACATCATCCTCAGTTGGCAAGTTTGTCTCTCTCTTTCCAGCAGCTTCAATGAATTATCACGAGCCTCGTGATAGAAACGTGAAATGGTGCCTATTAATAAATAATCTTGTGCAAACGGTTTTGCATTGAGTCGGTCCATACATCTGTTGATTTTTCCTATTGAACGATACATGTGCAAATTGACAATATAGATGTAATTTTGTGTAACTCTTTTGAACCGTGTCTGTTCGATTTTTTATTCTAAATAAGCTTAATTGGTGCCAATTTAATTTTAAAAGGTGCAATGAAGATATATGTCTTTTAAATTATGTATGCCATGCGAGCCACTGTGCATGTTGAATTTTTATTACACTAATGTGATGTATAAATCATGTATGAAATTTATGTGAAAGATTGTGTTTTTTCACTTAATTTGAAGAAAGTTGTTTTAAATGATGACTTTTTGGTATGGAAATAATGAAATTGTATCCATTCACATGATTGAAATTTCTTTTTGCCATGTATTGTTTTTTTTTTGAATCTATACAATTATCATAAGCAATTAAATATGAAAAGTTGTGTACTTTCATGAATTGCAACTAATGTGATCACTATCACTACTATATAAAAGATGCACTTCTGTATTTACTATTCATAAGCCGAATGGTCGTGTTGGACGAGTCGAGCCGAGTGGGCCGTCATAGCCAAGCCGCTTAATAGTACATACATTCCTTTCTTTCTCAGACCTCACTCCAACAAAAATAGTAAACTAAGGTGATTTATATAACTTTTTCTTTTCCATTTTTTCTTGACCTTTACCTTCCCGTTTCGATTTCTTGAATAAACCTCTTCAAATTGCAGATTACACTAGAAGAAAAAAGCTTTCGTTCTGCCTCGCCGAAGCGCAAAATTGGAAAATTGAAAAGTAAGGTTATTTCTTTAACTTTTTCTTTTTCACATTTTCTTTACGTTTTCCTTTCCATTTCCGTGGAAGCGTAACCCAGAGTCTTGAAATGTTGAATGTTCTGCTTTTTAAACACAATATTTTAAACTTTTTTGCAGGATTTCGAACAAGCCAAGGGTCGAACCGTCTGGGGGCTTCTTCGTACGCGAGTTCCTCTATTTGTCTTATTTTCACTTAAAATTCTAGTCATTTTTGGTGCTTGTATAATTACAGAATTTGGATTTTTTGTCGGTTTCTTTCCGAATTTTTGAGTTGTTGGTGTTTGTGCTTGTACAACAGTTTTTATTAAAAATTGGAAGAAGAAGAATTATCCATGTAATCGTTGGAAGAAAACTGAGAAATGGTTGAATTAGATGCTATCTGTGGATCTGCAATTGTGCGAAATTTTCTTCTTCTTCTTCTTCTTCTTCTTCAAGTGAGTGTTTCAGTAATTCTTGTTTTTTATGGAAGATATGAATCTATAGCTGTCCATCTGCCCGAAAAGATGGTTAATATAAAGCATAATGGGATTGTAGTAAAGATATAGGAGCTAAAATTGACTTTTTGGAAATTGCTTGTTAACTGTTATTTAGTCTCGAGATTGTTGAGGTTGAACCTCTGTGTGTGTTCGTATAAATTTGTGGGATTTTGTTGTGGTGTCTTCCTTATTTTCATTTGTTCATGGTACAAATTTTTCTTCTTTACGGGTAATTTGAATCCTAGAATCTTGTTTTGAAAGTGGACTGAAGAAATAAATGGAGATGGAAGCTTAAATTGCAAGTGAAGGGGAACAAGTTAATTGCAAGTTTGAATTGTTTGGAACATTGTTGGTTTTTTCATTTGATTATAATATAAAATCTTTGTGTAATATATTTTGTTTATTTTTTTACTTTTAAGTGTTGAGTTAACAATTGATTCTATAATATAATTGTAGCTAAGTTATAGAATGCAACCGAGAAATGACGGGTTGCAATATTTGAAGGTGAGCATCATATATTGAAATTATAGTTCTTATTTTTTTCCTTCTTTTTTTAGAGTCTTATATTATAATAAATTTGACGTTATATTTATGCTATGTCCATGTAAAAAACATGGTTAATCTTAATAAATTGGCCCTGAATGTTTAGGTTCCATAAATAATGTTCGAAATGGGAATATATTTGAAGTTGAAAATTTTATATATAGGTTTTTTTTCCTTCTTTTTTTAGCTTATATTTATGCTATGTCCATGTCAACATCATGGTGAACCCCCATTGATTGGCCCTGAACGCTTAGGTTCAACAAATAATGCTCCAAATGGGGATAGCTTTGAAGTTGATAACAGTAAGTTCGTAGATTTAAGTAACTTGAATTTANTCCATAAATAATGTTCGAAATGGGAATATATTTGAAGTTGAAAATTTTATATATAGGTTTTTTTCCTTCTTTTTTTAGCTTATATTTATGCTATGTCCATGTCAAGATCATGGTGAACCCCCATTGATTGGCCCTGAACGCTTAGGTTCAACAAATAATGCTCCAAATGGGGATAGCTTTGAAGTTGATAACAGTAAGTTCGTAGATTTAAGTAACTTGAATTTAATAGCTTCACACCTCACTATTGAAATGCAAATTTGTGTTCCTCATTATTAATGTCTGCTTCATTTTATTATAGCTGTTGGCTGTAGTTATGGTTGTACCACGGAGCGGATAGTTAATGATTCGTATGACTATGCAAATTGTTCGTACGACTATGGACATAATCAGCTTAAAAGTAATGAAATTGTCTAGAATAATGAGAACAATCATTTTAGCTTGTTGAACATTCCGACTGAATCCTACATGCTCTGGCAGTCAACTGTTTGTGAATATTGTGGTGCAAAGAAATTTTATAGAGAAAGTAAGGAATTTTGTTTTTCAAATGGTAAAGTCAAATTGCATATGCACAGTGTACCTAATGAATTATATGAATTATTTACTTCAAGTTCACTGGAAGCGTTAACTTTTAAAAAATTTGTAAAAAGTTATAACAATCATTTTGCATTCACATCATTTGGCGTAAAGTACGACAAAGATTTGTATAAGATGAACAAAGACATCTATACATTTAGGGTTCAAGGCCAAGTTTACCATTACATAAACCAACTTTTACCATCTAATAACAATCCAACATATTTATAGTTATACTTTTATGATACTGAAAATGAACTACAAAATGGGTTGAGTATTTCGGATAAATTTTGTGAATCAACTTTACAAAATTTGACTGATACCCTAAAAATTAATCTATACTCTAGGTTCTTTCGTTCATTGAGCAACATTGATAGTTTACATACATGTCATATGAAAATAAAATGCGATCCTGGTCTTGACCAAAGAGTATACAATGCACCAACAACTTCACAAGTAGCCGCAGTTTAGGTTGATGAAGATCTATCTGCCAACAGTAGACGTCGTGATATATTAATATATGGTCATTGTGGCATTTCACATAGAGTGCATTATTATTTGGGTTATTATGATCCTCTTCAATACCCATTGCTTTTTCCATATGGTGAGTCTGGAGAGTATGAAAGTATTGAAATATTCAATAAAGAAGCGCTTGATCGTTCTTCTGCAGAAGAGAATCTTTTAAATATCAATAACATAAATTCTGCAAATGAACTCGTTGAAAGAGAGACTCAAGGTTAGTACTGTGACTTATTTGTCGATTTTTTTGTGAATTTATTTTGTTTGGATATTTTTTTTATGTTGTAGTTATGAAGAAGAGAAAAAAAAAGATGGCATATATCCTGTCGTGAGTATTACTAATACAAATTACAAATTCGAAACTCAGGTAATTGTATTTTGCTCCATGCTGGTAGACTTTTACAGCAATATATTGTTGATATGTATATGAAAATTGAAACTTCTAGGTTAGATTACTTTTGTAATAATCAAAAGCAAATACGAGCAGAACTTTATCAAGGAATCGTTGATAGTGTTGAAATAGGTGAAGGTAGAGGTTATATGGTCGGTCGAAAGATTATTTTGCCATCATCGTTCACGGGTGGACCTAGAGATAATAGAAAAAGATATATGGATGTAATGGCGTTGGTTCAAAGATATGGTTAACCTGATGTATTTTTTGGTTCAAAGATATGGTTAACCTGATATATTTTTAACGATAACATTAACCCTAATTGGCTAGAAATAAATCAAGAACTAAAGCATAATGATAAAAAACAAATTAGACCTGATTTGGTTGCACGAATATTTAGAGCTAAATTGGAGAAACTAAAAAATGTTTATTTAGAAGACAAATTTTAGGACCTGTTGCTGCGTGTGTGTAATTGAATTTCAAAAGAGAGGTCTTTCACATGCTCATTTTTTTTTTAATTTTTAAATCAGGATCAAATGTTACTACTATTGATTTGATTGATAAGATTGTTGTGAAATACCAGACAAAAATCTTTTCCCCTATTTATATTTTGTTATTGTAAAACACATGTTGCATGGTCCATGTGGTAGATTAAATCCTAATAATGTCTGTATGGAAAATAATAAAATATGTAAAAATAAGTATCCCAAAGAATATGTATTAACAACTTCACTGGGTGAAGATTCATATACATGGTAAAGACAGCGCAATGGTGGCCGAAAGGTTAGAAGACATATATTAGATAATAAATGGGTTGTACCTTACAATCCTTATTTAACAGCTAAATATGATTGTTATATCAATGTAGAAGTATGTTCAACTGTTAAAGCTGTCAAATATTTGTATAAATATGTTTATAAAGGACATGCTCGAATAAGTTTTTCTATGAGTGACAATNACTGGGTGAAGATTCATATACATGGTAAAGACAGCGCAATGGTGGCCGAAAGGTTAGAAGACATATATTAGATAATAAATGGGTTGTACCTTACAATCCTTATTTAACAGCTAAATATGATTGTCATATCAATGTAGAAATATGTTCAACTGTTAAAGCTGTCAAATATTTATATAAATATGTTTATAAAGGACGTGATCGAATAACATTTTCCATAAATGACAATAACGAGTAGTTGATACTGATGAGATTTCAAATTATCAAACTGCTAGGTGGATTTCTCCACTTGAAGCAATGTGGAGAATTTATGGATTTGTGTTGTCTGAAATGTTTCAATCAGTTATTTCGCTTCAATTACATCTTGAATACCATCAACTAATTAGTAAAGATTGTACGCGAAGGACGATGTTAACTGAATTTTTCGTACCAACATTACAAATGAAAAGGCTAGAACACTTTTGTATAGAGATTTTCCTTCTCATTTTGTATGGGATGGAAGCGAACGAATTTGGACTCCTAGAAAGTAAAAAAAGTAATAGGTAAAATAGTTACAGTTAATTAGTCTGAAGGTGAAAGATATTACTTACATGTTTTATTAAATTACATTAAGGGGTCAACTTCTTTCAACATCTAAGAGTTGTAAATGGTATATTGGCATCCACATTTCGTGAAGCAGCTCTTTTGTACGATTTATTAAGTGGAGATAATAATTGTGAATTATGCTTAGCAGAAGCAATTTTTTATCAAATGCCTCCTTCACTGCGTAGGTTATTTGCTACTATATTAACTTTTTGTAGTCCTAACAATCCACGTCTTTTATGGAGTAAGTTTAAAAATTATATGTCTGAAGATTTTATGCAACAAGGCATGTCGTGTAGTGCTGCTAAAATTAAAGCATTGCAATGTATACATTCGATGTTAGAACCATTGAATAAAAATATAAATGATTACCAATTAGTGCCATTTAATATAAGAATGGGTGAAGATGAAATGTTAGCTACCATGATTTCTAAAGAGATGAGATATAATGGTGATAAAAATTACAATTTTGATATAAATGATACTTTGAATAAAGAGCAAAGGCATGCTTATAATACGATTTGAGACCGAGTTTTAAGTGATCAAAGTGGCTTTTTTTTTTTGTCTATGGACCTGGTGGAACAGGTAAAACGTACTTGTACAAAGCTTTATCGACATCTATAAGATCAAAAAATCTCATTGCTTTAGCTACTGCTTCTTCTGGAGTAGCTGCATCGTTGCTACCAGGTGGTAGGACTGCGCGTTCGAGGTTTAAAATTCCTGTGGAAACATGTAGTGATGTTTCTTGTTCAATTAGCAAACAATATGAATTTGCTGACCTTTTCAAAATAGCTAAACTAATCATTTGGGATGAGGCACCAATGGTAAACCGTTACGCTATAGAAACTCTAGATAAAATGTTAAGAGATGTAAATGACCAAGATATACCCTTTGGTGGAAAAGTAGATATATTGGGAGGTGATTTTCGTCAATTTTTACCATTTGTTTAAAGAGGAAATAAAGAAGACATAATGAAAGCAAGTTTAGTTTCTTCATACTTGTGGCCATCTTTTACACATTTCTCGTTAGATCAAAATATGAGAGATCAATTGGATCCATTATTCTGTGAATATTTACTTAGTATAGGAAATGGTACGGAAAAAAACACTCATGTAAAATGATTAAACTTCCATCTAATATAACAATACATTTTGAGAATGAATTTAAATCTTTGAAATAATTGATTAATGTAATTTTTCCAAATATACAAAATTATGTTGAACATTTAGATACTATGATTAATAGAGTCATTTTAACTCCAAAAAATGAATATGTTGACCATATAAACAATCTTTTGCTAAAAGAAATTCCTGGAAAAATATTTACATATTACAGTTTCGATGAAGCCATTGACAAATCCGAACAAAGTATCCAAGAAGATTTTCTAAATGCATTAACTCCAATTGGTATTCCACCACATGACCTTATATTGAAGCTAAATTGTCCCTCTATGTTACTCAAAAATATTAATCCATCTGAAAGTTTATGCAACGGAACAAGACTTATTTGTCGAAGATTGCAAAAAAAAAAAAAATGTCATTGAGGCAGAAATAGCTATCGAAGAAAACCGTGGACATCGTGTATTTTTACCTAGAATTCCGTTCATACCACTTGAAAATGATAAAATTTCAATTCCTTTTAAAAGAACTCAATTTCCAATTCGTCCATGTTTTGCAATTACAATAAATAAATCGTAGGGTCATACTCTAGACTTTGTTGGCCTTTATCTTCCAGAACTTGTATTTTCCCATGGACAGTTGTATGTTGCCTTTTCTAAGTGCAAATTATAGTAGTGATATAAGGTATATGTGTTGGAGAAATCTTCGTTTATTATCTATTTGCACAAAGTTATCCAAAAATAAAATATGAATATCTAAGAAAATGGGAAAATCCGTAATTATATTTCTGCTTTACTTTTAGGCGATACCAGCTTAATTTACCTGCTGCAATTGATTATGAAATACTTGAAAGTCTTATCATACTAAAATGTCAAATTGTAATTTCTGACTGCACTCAGTTTACTATTTTATTTAGCTCAATTTACCTAGTGCAATTGATTACCAAGTATCTAAAATCTTGTCATACTGAAATGTCAAATTGTACTTCTTGAGATAGAACAAAAAAGAGAGCCATCAACGACTTCTCTGCAGTAAATATTAATAAATCATTCATATACAACTTTTCTTATTTGAATGAATAGATTTTTCTTATTTAATAATATTTTTAAACATATAAAATACATCCATTTTTGTAATAAGCGAAAAATGTCAAAATGCACTTTTCACTCTGATATGACTTAATATCCATTACTATTTGCTTTACCTTTTGACAAAGACATACTAGCTATAATTAGTTATAATTTGCTGATATAGACTACTGAAATGTGAAATACTAATTCATAAATTTATGACTAATATATTTTTTCTATATATTTCTATTACATAATAGACTTCTATATATATCCATCTTCTAAAACCTCAAAACAAACTTCAGAAAACAGAAACTTCATTTCTACTTCGCCATCAACCTATCTCTGGTAACTATACTATACAAAAATATAATATCTTTTACACATTAACTAATTCTTCTACTTCTTCAATATCTTTCTTTAATGTTTTAGTCTTTCTTGTAGATTTAACAAAATGACTAGCAACTACAAGTTCATACATGATATCAGTCCAAATAAAAAAAGTTGGCAAACGAATGTAATTGTTGCAGAGAAATTGGCTCCGAAGCAAGCAAAGCACAGTAATAGTAGATATCAAAACATGATACTAATGGATCTCAAGGTAAACATAAACTAATATAATGTATGCTCTTATTTTTTGGCTAAATAATATTATATAATTCTATATAATGTTCTTACCATTTTTATTTTCTCCCTGCTATAGGGAAATAGAGTGTATTCGACGTTGTACGGGGAAAATATTACTGCCTTCGAAAATCAACTCTTATTGAGTAAAACATACATTATCTCAAATGTTCTTGTGAAAGAAACAAAACCACAATATAGAGCTTCAAATGGTGATGTGCAATGGATAATTTTCGGAAAAACACGAGTTGAAGAAGTAAACGAGAACAACATGGAATTCCTATATTCAACATACACATTCACTCCCATTGATGAACTCGAAAAACATATTGATTGCGATAATGATATAAGTACTTTCCATACTTTTTCATAACTACTTCTTCGTTCATGCATATCCATTTTTATACCTACTTTAACTAATATTATTACATATCACAATATTTTCTACACACATACTTGTAGTTATTGTTGCAATGCGTACAAAACGCCTCATTCAAACATGAGCTGGAAATCAAACATATGTGCAGGACATTTTACTAATTGATAAAAGCTTTCATACTGTCATCTTAATGATGTGGGATACTTATGTGGAGAAAGAATGTGTTTTTCTAGCAGACAAGATAGCTAAAAAACCTGTGATCTAAGCAAATCATTTGGTAAAAGTACTACAACGCACTTTGCACATTATAATTGAACCTATATAATCAACAACTAATGTTTAGTGTTAGTGCAGGCCTCACATTGTCGACAAAAATAAATAGCACCTTCTTTATAGATGCTACATTCAACCAAAAATCTTTTACTTTAATTTATATCGTATATAATTATTATTTCCTGATAATTAAATTTTTAATAATCGAATCACACAACGCAAACAATGCAAGGGTTGAAGTACACAACGAAGAACTCAATGAAATTGCACTGGACAACCCATGTGTTACAGTAACACCAACAAAATTATCTCCCATAGACCACAAGAAATCTACGCAGATACACCATATAAAAGACCAACTGCTTAGGGTAACTTCTATAACTTCACTGTGAAAATAATGTAAATCATTATTTCTTCGCCTTAATATTAGTTCTATATGCAGCATAAATACTTCTGCTTAAAAGCTAAAGCAATAATTAGAGCAAAGCAAACTTTTTGGTATATGTCTTATAGCAATTGCAACAAAGTCATCCACATAGATTTTGGTGAAACTTTTTCGTGTATTTACTGCAAATATCCCACCGCAAAAGCTGTCCCTAGGTAATACTCACTATATTCATTTCCATTATGTAAAACTTTTAGACATGTTTTGCTAAACCTGTTATTTCAATCTTTCTTGATAACTAACTCTATTCTCTATTATCATAGAGCAATCGCCAATTTACAGTTAGAAGATGCCAGTGGAATCATAAGTGCAAGTACTATTGGAACCCTGGTCGAGACATTATTGAAGTATAGTGCTGAGAGTTTAATAGGACATTCTAAATCAGTAAGTGCATATATCACTCTGTAATCCTTTTACTTTTAATCGCCAATACATGGAAATGGTAATTGTGTATAATCAAATTCAACAAGGAACTGATCTAATTGTTGTTGAATACATTCAAATGGACCCTAGACAAGAACGCATATTTTATGTCAAGGTTACATAGCTGGAACGAAATACAACTGAGTGCAAGTATGAAATTATATTTGTCTTCATTGCTGAAGAACGACCAAGCGAGAAAGACAAAAGTGTTCTACGCTCTACTGAGCATGACAAGAATTCTGATAATCAGAAAATGTCATCACCATCTGCAAAATGAACATTATTCCAAGCTTCGACTGAGAAGGCCGAGAAAAACTTTCTACTGTCATGTCTGATCAAGACACAACAAAAGGGAAACTCGACTAATTCAAGACAACATCGATGCTACAACATAAAATTTAGATTTGCTCATTTTGTCATCTCCATCTAAATGGATTCTACCACAATCAACTCCTCTGGACAGCTTTGTTTTTGTTTTGTACCACTGATCACTGTCGTTTTGGTTTATAATTATGTTTCCAACTACTATTTTTGCATAAAAGGTTTCCCATGAAGCTTGAGTTTCGAAACAATGTACATCAAGCTTCATCATATAATGGTGTACAAGCTGCAACCTTTGAAAAGTATGGATCAACTTTTGTAATTTGTTTGAAACTGTAAATTAACATTCTTCTTTATTCCAAAAGTTTATTCAATTATTCCAAAAAAAGTACTCTTTGCCTTTTCAATTACGGATTCAATTATTTATACCTTTGACATATTTTCGAAAAAGTTGAAATTTAAATATAATGTTACGTAAAAGTTATTAACTTTTTAATCAGTTCAAATGTAATCTATTATGAAAGCATATTTAAGCTGAGAAAAAAATATAAAAGTAAATAATTATATTCTATTATCGTTACAATCATGTCAAAGTTATTTAGTAGTGGACAAAAAAGTACCAAATTCATATATATTTCTGAATTTGAACTCATCAAAGTTACTCCAATGGAGGGTCCACTGAACTTATTTCATTACATTGAATTGGTACATTCATTACATTTAATAGGTACATGTACACATGATAATTGACAAATAGCGGGTGCCAAAATTCAACATTTTTTCTATGAATTCGTGAAATTTAATTCTATAGGCCCATTCAATTCAATAAGTCATAGAAATAATGCACGTGGTAGGTATGTTGAATTAAATTGCATTTACAGTTCTATGTAAATCCTCCTTCTTCTGTAAATCATCCGAACATTTTATCCATATTTGTCTTCCCAAATTCTAAATCATCTAAGCATGCTCTGTTCAAGAAAACTAATGCAACCGATTATGCATTTGCACAATCTCTGTCATTAGTGAAAGTTAATCTCTATCATTAGTGAATGGTAGCAACTAGCAATATCTAGATTGCAAAATAAATACATCCGGAATGCGCGAACAAAACAGATTCGTCCGCGCTATATGGTCCTTTTGGTCCATGCCGAACCTACAAAACATCTTTTGTTCCTGTTTTTGATCTAATAATGCCATGTTAGAATTTAAGAAGCTGCAATCTACAGCAGGTTAAATATTTTCTTCAAATTTTTGGAATGCATTTTTATTCTATTTTTTAGGACATTATACAAGCAATGCTCCATGATGCTCACCAGATTGGTATTCTTGTCAGTGCAATGAGTGCTCTTTGTTTGTTTCTAATTATACTTTCTTAACAATTTTTGCAGATGTCTTTAGAATACACACTGTCACCAAATCAATGGTTCTC
>CAIGRK010430330.1:0-11719 GCA_903798315.1 Fraxinus greggii | reverse complement strand
TCCAATTGAGTGAATTTCGACAATTCCCAGTTTTAACTCATGGATTTAAATTTCATTACTTGATCCATTGATATTTATATTTTATTTCGAAAAACAAATCATTTTCAAATAATTCACGAAAAATCATAATTTGTTGAACCCTTGAGTATTTTTCCATCTTCCAGTGGAATCGACACTCCAAAACCGTGCTATAATTATCGCGTTATTTTTTGAGCGTAATCAATTACTCTGTCCAATTTTTGGTAAGGTTGGTAAGTTGATTTTTTTGGTTTAAATTTATCACTCAAATCCACCATCTTATTCAACAAACCCCACTAAGAAATTACAGAGATTTATATTTGTACAAACGAAAATCCAGACCAAGAATGAGAAATTAATACTCAATTTTATAATTTTACTTTCTGAATCAGTTTAGAATTCAATTCTTCAAATTTATTTTCAGTAATTCAAATTTTGGAGCTTTTAAGATTTCTTCCAGAGAAAAATATGATGTCTTCGGGCTGCGGTAAAAAGGGAATTACCATCCGAATTTGGCTAATGTTACGATTTATGCACCGAGCTTCACAATGATTCTCACTTGCCTCTAGACTTTAAGCTTTCACATTTCATCACTCACCGAACGTATTCCGTTTGATTTTTCGCGAAGGTGGATGATGAAAATCAACTCCATCCAAAATTTAAATGAGATGACAACATGAACTACACCTCATGAAATCGTGCACTCCCAAACATGCCTATCCCTTCCTTAACAAAACCTATTTCCCCGTTCTTTCAAAACCTAAACGAAATCACGCAACCAAACCAACTCCCAATATTTCCAAACCCTTAAGCTCCAAATTGAAGCAGCCTCACCTAGTGATCAATTGAAGACCACAAAACCTTGGATTCTTAGATTTTGCACACGGATGGAGTTTCCAAACCTTTTTTTTATTTCACTTGGAGAATTCATAGGGTAAAATGATTTTGTGATACTACTTTATTATATTCGAATTTTTTTGGGGTGAACTTTTATTTCTTTTTATTTTTCCTTTTTTTTTTTTTGGGTGGGGGAGGGGTTCTTCATTTGGTTACAGTTACGAAAGATGATTTTCGTTTGAATTGGTTTTGGTATACAATCAAGAGTAATGCTACATGAACATCTTGGATGACACCTCGGTTGACGACCCAAGGTGTAATGTGAGGGTCGGTCAACCAAAGTGGCACCAAATTCAGGCAAAGTGGCTTTACTCTACAATCAAATGTGATATTTCTTTTTCCATATACAACCGGTGTTTCATTTATGTAGAGTTTACACTATAGTGAACAAATAATTATTACAACTACAATGCGAAAAATATAAACTCTCAAAGTGTAAAACCGAACCAAAAAGACTCAAAACTTATTCAACACTATTAATGGAGTGTCATATGATGTTGAGCTCAGATTTTTGCCACACCGGATCATGCAATGCTGTCCACGGGAATGACAATGGATATATGAAGAAATAAATCCGCCGGAAGACATCGAGAATTTCGTCGGAGATATGAACTTCTCCCACTTTGTTACCTCTCTATGCTTACTCTCTTTTGTTATGCCAACTCTAAAATGAAAATGGTTAAAGAGCAAAATATTCATTTGAATTCAAATTCAAATTCAGATATTGTACTATGAAAGAGACATGACTAGAATGAGTAATTGACCACAAGATTGAATCATTGGATTTAACCTATGGTTCATAATACACATCAACTAGCACAATATTTCAAAGTGCTCAAGCAAATATTCATGTGCCAAGTGGATTAAATTGATCCACCTCACAAATCTTCACATTAGATGACATATAATCCACCGCCAAATTCCTCGATTACACGTGCTATCAATTAGTGTGGTCTTATTTTATCATCATCACTCACTCCAACTCAGTACTTGCAAAACAATTAACCATTAACAATACTCAATATTGATAAACATTTGTTGAACTTACCAACCGCATGTACTTTTGTTCTAATATCTGCAGGGTTATCATCAGTTGTAATTTTAAGTAAAATTAAATCACAAGAAGCTAACTTCTCCCTAATGAAGTGATACTTCACCTCAATATATTTAGAACATTCATGATAAACAAGATTTTTACACAACATCAAAGAACTTTGACTATCAGTATAAATCATAGCATTATCATTCAAGAAGTTAATTCACATAGAAGGCCTTTCAGCCACATGCATTCTTTNTGTTCTAATATCTGCAGGGTTATCATCAGTTGTAATTTTAAGTAAAATTAAATCACAAGAAGCTAACTTCTCCCTAATGAAGTGATACTTCACCTCAATATATTTAGAACATTCATGATAAACAAGATTTTTACACAACATCAAAGAACTTTGACTATCAGTATAAATCATAGCATTATCATTCAAGAAGTTTAATCACATAGAAGGCCTTTCAGCCACATGCATTCTTTTACAACTCAGTTAATGCAACATATTTTGCTTCTGTGCTGGAGAGTGTAACTATAGATTGCAACTGTGATTTCCAAGTGATACAGTTATCACCTAAAGTGAAGAAGTATGAAGTGATAGATTTTCTCTGATCTTTATCCCCCGCAAAGTCAGAATCTACATAGCCTTTTAGGTCTAACTTATCAGTTCCCTTTTTAAACACTAACCCCCTTTTTAAAGTTCCAGCTAGGTATCTTAACAGCCGTTTAAGTGCAATCCAATGAGGCTTACCTGGGTTTGACATAAACCTATTCAAGAAACTAACTGCATATGCAATGTCCGGTCTCATGGTAATCATAGAATACATCACATGACCCAATGACATTAGCATATGGAACATTACTCATTTCATGCAATTCTTCTTCAGTTTTAGGGCATTGTGCAGATGATAAATTCATGTGTGCAACTAATGGTACGTCGACAAACTTAGCAAATTTCATACCAAACTTGGTTATCACTTTATCCAAATAAGACTCTTGATTAATAGTCATTCTATTATTTGCCCTATTCCTTTTAATAACCATGCCAAGAATTTTTCTTGCCTCTCCTAAGTCTTTCATGTCAAATTTTGATTTTAAAATATTTTTCATCTTTATGATTTCAGCTTTACTAGGACTAGTAAGCAACATATCATCCACATATAACAATAGTAAACTTTACAGCCTACTTAAAAGTTATTAAAATACAGACATGCATCAAATTCACTCATCTTAAAATCAATTTTAAACACAAGTATCAAATCTTTTATACTATTGTCTAGCACTTTGCTTAAGACCATACAAGGACTTTCCAAGCAAACACACAAGTTTCAATTTTCCCCTCATGTTGAGACATGTAAATCAATTCATCCAATAACTACCCTAAGTTATCCAACAGCTCCTGCAACCTCAGGAAACACAACCGAGCCGCCAACGGAAAAGCTTTCTCTACTTCACCTTTCTGCCCGAGGCTATATCTGCTTCCACAATATACCAAATTGAAATCCAACACCACCAAGAGGTCAGAAATGTCTCAAAGAACAAACTATATTTTTTCACCTCCGGTTGGTTCCGCTCACGTGCCCTCAAGCGCGGCTTGTCCTCCTACACGTGGTGCTCACGCGCCGTCTCCATCGTCTGCGCGTGTGTCTCACTCGAGGCATCGACAAATTCTGGTTGTCATCTAGAGTCTTGTGGTGGTTGCTGTTCATCTACCATGTGCATGGTTTTGTCAAAAAATGGGTTTAAAGATTTAGGTTTGCTAGTTTTCGACCAAACCCGAACCCCTTCGACTTCTAATCCGATTTTCAGGTTGTTTTAACACTTTATACCACTAGCCTAAGATCTGATACCATTTGTAGAGTTTACAATGTAATGAACAAATTATTATTACAACTACAACGCGGGAAATATAAACTCTCAAAGTGTAAAATCAAACCAAAAAGACTGAAAGCTTATTCAACACTACTAATGGAGTGTCATATGACGTTGAGCTAAGATTTTTGCCACACCGGATCATGCACTGTCGTCCATGGGAATGACAATGGATATACAGAGAAATAAATCCGCTGAAAGCCACCAAGAATTTCGCCGAGGATATGAACTTCTCCCACTTTGTTACCTCTCTATGCTTACTCTCTTTTGCTATGCCAAGTCCAAAATGAAAAGATTGAAGAAGTCTTATAATTATAGAGCCAAATATTCATTTGAATTCAAATTCGAATTCAAATATTGTACTATGAAAGAGACATGACTAGAATGCGTAATTGACTACAAGATTGAAGAAAGCATTTTATGATTCTTTGGATTGATGAATTTATGAAATAGGTTGCCTAAATTTATATACAACTGATGTTTTGCCTGAATTTATGAAATTGATTGGATTCCCATTTTTTTCAGTTTCTACTGACAATAATCATCTTTTATCACTAACATACATATAATCTATTTTTCGAATGTGATTTAATTTGTTACGAAGTCGGTACTATTTTTCTTTTGAGAATACAGCAAGTTCATTCCAGTATGATCATTATATGTCCATTGTAGTGTACAATTTTTCACTTTGTCACCTACTAACCTTTATGTGTTCTGTCACTATTGAGTAAATTCTGTTGTACTTTCATTTTATGACTGATTACGAGGATGATCCAGACTTCACAAATTATAAGAACGACTCAACGACTGAAGAAGAAGATATCTTATATGATTAAAATGTAACTGATGGAATTGAAATAAGATATGATGGCCATGAATGTGAAGTTGACAACGAACACGAAGTTTAAGTTGAAGTGGTCATGGTTTGAAAATGAAAATTACATTTGCACTACATTTTGAGTTTGTAATTGAATGCATGTTTTGTTTTGGTGTTTGTGGTTGCAGTCATGCTTAAAATAGTCTAGCTATAGGACACGAGCTTTTATGGTGTTCTATTTGGTGTTTGGTAATTGTGTCTATGTTGTATTTGGCGTTGTCTTTCTCATTATTGCCATGAATGTGAAGTCGAAGACAACTATTTACTTCATTGTCCATTTGCATAATAGGTGCAGAATCCTTGTGTGAGATGGAAGAAACAGTGATTCGGATCGGCCACTCTCGCCAAGGCATATAAATAGATGTAGATAGAAAAGGTTATGTAGGCATTAGTTGAGTAAAAGAGGGTCTAGTTTGCCTTTTTCTGCTTTGCATTTCTCTGTAATTGCATTCAGAATTCAATACCCTTTCCCCATTTCCTATTTTCTTCCAGTGGAGTCTTATTAAATTGGTATCAGAGCACGTCATCCTGATCCCAAAAGAAGATAGAAAGCAGGATGAAAGTAATGGAGAAGGAAATGAAGGTATTAAAATTAGAAATGCAGTGCTTACCTGATATAAATTGTCCAAGAAAGAAGAATTGTGTTATTCAACTTCACTAGAACATGCACAATCCTTTCTAGTAGTGAGATCACTGTCTTATTATTCAGTATAATATAATTTCATTAAACAATGTGACAATAATATCAATTGACTGATACGGATCAATTTCACACGTTAATTTCATTTTTCAAACTTATTCCTTTGATTAAACAATTTCGTCGTAAAGCCAAAAAGAAAAAAGGGAGAAAATATAGTCTCTCTCTCTCTCTCTCTCTCTCTCTCTCTCCTTGCATTCATTTCTTTATTTTTAGGGGAATTGGGGCAAATGGTCCCTAACTTTATGCGGTTGCTGCTCAAATGATCCTTAATCTTCGAATCTTGAGACAAACATCATTGACCTTTCACTTAATGGGCTGATCGATCGTTTTAGACCATCGACAGTTAAAAAAGGTTAAACTTTTGATAAGAAAACTGAAATACCCCACTTTTAGTTAAATAAATTAATCGAAAAAGGAAATTTATATATATATATATATATATATATATATATATATAAACGAAAAGACAATTCACCCAACCAATCAGTTTCCCATAAAAATATTTTAAAGACTACGAATTGCTTTAAAAATTATATCATATAAACACAACAGGAAGTTTTTGAAAAATCTTTATGCAAATTAAGAGGGATTCCATCAAAATTACGTGATGGAGAAAAATAAATATCAAAAGACTTTCATTATACATGACATTGATGTCTAATGAGTAGACACCTAAGTTCAAATTGGTTTATAATGCATTTCATGGATGGTTATCGAGATATCTTTTATTTTCTTAAAATAATAATAAAATAATATTTTAATTTACATTTAAAATAATGAACTTTGTTGAGTTCAACATGTCTAACAGAGTTCTAGAAAATATCTATCTTTTTTTCCACTACATCATCACGACGAAGTCCTAATTAACTTACATTTGAGAGAGAAATTATTAAACGCATTATTTTTGTTTACATGACAAAATTATTTGCAATCCACAATTGCATTGAAAATGCTGCTACTACAAGGGATTAGTTGATACGATGAGTTGACATTTCGTTTTGTTTTTATATTTTTTTAACTAAAGTAAGGGCATTTTAAATTTATATCAAAAGTTTGACGTTTTTAATTCTCAATTCAATAGAAAATTAGAAATCATCCAATATGACTATTTGTGCCAATTAATTGAAAGGTTAGAACTATTTCACCAAGATTTGAAGGTTACGAACTATTTACACAGATATCCCAAAGGTTAGGGATCACTTGTGCAAATTCCCTTATTTTTTTTATTTATTTTTTTAATATTTTCCCGGAACTCAAAAGACAACAAAACAACTGAACAAGATTGCAACCTTTGTGAAGTGTCCGTAACTGATGAGTCTTGAGATTATCAAGGAGTTCTTATCCCATTACAGGTCCCTCTTTAATTTCTTCAAAATGTTCATCCATTACACAGGTGTACGTGCGTTTAATTGTTTTTACAGTACTATGTTTTTTTGGTGGACCAGTGTTTGTAAATGTAATAAGAATTATGCTATATGTATATTGTGCTGTTGACATTCCTTCTTTGTGTGGAAGAAATCTATACGGTGATATGTAGATGGGTTCAAAATCAATGGCTTTGATGGATCTATGAGGAATAGTGCCAACTAAGATGTGAAGAAGAGTGTACATGTAGCACGATGTAATAAATGAAGAATTATGCTACTTGTACATAATCTATTGTACAATTAATTATGTACGAGTAGCATAGCGCATAAAAGAAACAACACTTTTGCAGACTTGTTACCATTTTATTTTTCTGGTTTGTTCCTGTATTGCAAGCTTCTTCTTTTTTTCCTTTAATCCTCTCTTTAGATTCTTTTTTGTGGGTTATATTTGATTAATGGGTCTCTCTGTATAGTTTTGTGGAATCTTGAAAGGCAGATTTCTGGCTTTGTGGATATGTTTGCAGGTTCCCAACAAGTTCAACAAGGTACCTTGCTTTTTCATTAAACTAATAGACAATATTTTAACATTTTTTTTTGTCTTTAAATAGTCTAATCTACGCTATCAATGTATTGTATTGTTTTGTTGATTTCTGGTTTTGAATTTTAAGGTGCTTTTGGTTTTGGGATTTGGGTTTTGTGAGTAGAGCTTCCACTTAAAAGTGATTAGCTTCTTAAATTTCTTGCATCTTGCTTACTCGAGGGTATAATAATGAAAATGACTTGATTATCTGGATTTTGGATGCTTGAAACCATGGTTACAATAAAGTTTAGTTCATTTACTTGTGCTCTTCATAAAGAATCGAATACGAAGAAATATTCCTTTCTGTAAGCATATTATAAAGAATTTGGCCTACAATTTATTGCTCATTGAAATGCTGGCGGCAGCAGATCTGCGTTTTCCTTTTTTCTTGCTTCCTTGAATGGAATTTATCTATAGCCCACTTGGCTAATAACGATTTTGACTAATTTGAGGATGTCGGTTGTGTTGGTCTAATTTCTCGTGTGAATCGGCCTTATTGCCGGTCATTGCAATTTGCGACATCTTTTGTTCACTAAATGTTAGTCTCTTTTAGGTTTTTGGCATTCCTTATTCAAGTCCATCGGTGTTCGTTCCTGCCTTGTCTTTGGGAACTTCAGTATCAATTTACTTTCTTTCGCTTAGTCCTTGCTTCATGTTCTTTATTTCTCTACATAAAGATTTCCAGGATTTTGAACATGCCTATACACAAATAGGCGTCTGCAGTTTACACACACACATTTATAGGGACATACATACCCAATGCTTATATTTACTTCTCCACATTTCGAGTTCCGATTGCAAACTTTTCAAAAGTCTGCACTCTTAAGGGGCTAAATCGATCTCCGTACACTAGAAAAGAGTTCCTAATAGCTTTATCGGTTATCTTGTTTATTTTGCTCAATCTTACTTTATATTGACATTACATGCCAAGATGTTTCTATGGGAATTAAGTAAAGGCACCATTTCATTTGAAGGCCTTATACATACAATAGTTGTGTGGAGTTCTTCATATCTACATGTATATCTAGCTCCCGTTTGATGCACTTTTTTGGAAAAAAGAATGCATTTTTACTGTTGATACGATGAGAAATATGTGGTTGAAAAAGAAAGAAAAGTTATTGATGTGATGGAAAATATTATTTTATTGAAAAATATGTAGTTGAAAATGAATAGAAGAATGAGAATGAAAAAAATAATGTGACTCAAACATGGCCCTAATATGAAGTTCGTTTGTCTTTGTATCTAATGACATTTTTATCTGCTTATAATCTTTGCTATTCTACTTCATATAAAGGGATAAGTCAAGCACTGTTGGAGATCGAAGTTAAATTTTCAGCTGATGATGCTTGAAATATGGTTGAGACTTATATTATTTTTTGGAATTTTCTCCAACGCTCTCGGTAATTCGACTAATCTTCACTCTTTAGCATGTTGACTAAGCTTATAAATAAGTAAAAGCTACTTTTAACATTTTATTTCCAAACGTGTGGATATGTTACTTTTTTCTTACATTTAAATAAAAAAATTGCTTAATTTCAAAATAACACTTGGCTTAGTGTCAAAATAACTAATGTATTTCCAATATTGACAGTTATTTTAAAAAAATTTGAGCTTAGCCAAACATGCAGCTTCATCTTCTTATACTTTATTGTGTCCAATACTGGTAAACCTTTCTACGCGATTTTAATTGTCTTCTTGAACTGCAGGGGGATTTATTGGAATAAATATCGGGACTGACATCTCAAATCTACCATCTGCTACCGATATTGTAGCAATCCTCAAAGCTCGTCAAATAACTAATGTACGCCTGTTTGATGCTGATGCCCACTTGCTGAATGCTCTCTCAAACACTGGCATCGAAGTCATGGTTAGTGTTACAAATGAGGATGTCTTGGGGATCGGAGAATCCCCTTCAGCAGCCGCGGCCTGGATTAATAAAAATGTTGCAGCATATGCCCCCTTGACCAATATTACGTCGATTTCTGTAGGCAGCGAAGTTTTCAATTCAATCCCAAATGCTGCACCAATTTTAGTCCCTGCAATGAATTACCTCTATAAAGCCTTAGTTTCTTCAGATCTAAACCATCGAGTTAAAGTTTCGACTCCAATATCAATGGGAATAATTCCGAGGCCTTTTCCTCCTTCTACTGCCTCTTTTAATACAACATGGAACTCTTCAATTTTTCAGATCCTTCAGTTCATTTTACATGTTAAATGCTTATCTGTATTATGAATATGTTAAGAGCAACGGCATCTTTCCAATGGATTATGCTCTTTTCCGACCACTATCTTCAGTCAAACAAATTGTTGATCCGAACACCCTTTTTCGCTATAACAGTATGTTTGAGGCTTTGGTTGATGCTACCTACTGTTCTATAGAAGCTCTTAACTTCACTGGAATCCCTATTGTCGTGACTGAAACTGGGTAGCCGTGGTTTGGTGGCTCTAACGAACCCGATGCTACCTTAGAAAATGCGAAGACATTTAATGAAAACTTGATTCAGTGCGTTTTCAATGATTCCGGTCCACCTAGTCGGCCTACCATTCCCTTGAATACATACATTTATGAGCTATTCAATGAAGACAAAAGACCGGGTCCTGTCTCAGAAAAAAACTGGGGTGTCTTGTTTACCAATGGAACTGCTGTATATCCTCTTAGTTTGAGTAATTCGGATCGTAACAGCGCAAATTCTTCAACAGTGTTTTGTATAGCAAAACCTGGAGCAGATGCAAATAAGCTGCAGAATGGACTTAGCTGGGCTTGTGGACCTGGCCATGCGAATTGTAAAGCAATTCAACAAGGGCAGCCTTGTTATTTCCCAGATACTTTGCGAAGTCACGCATCATTTGCGTACAATGATTATTATCAGAAAATGCATAGCTCTGGTGGAACGTGCGATTTTGATGGGACAGCAACCACAACAACGAATGATCCTAGTAAGTTTCTGATACTTGAAACATACAAAATTATTTTGACCATACTTGCACTCATTACTTGATGGAATCAGATGTCGAATTTTTGATCGAGTAGCTGTGCAACTAATGAATAGCCTGTCAGGGACATTAAGGATATATTAACATAAGATACGATTAAACAGTATTACGGATAAGATTTTGTCTTCTTTTCCTTTCTTGATATTGTTAAGTATTATGCAATCTAATTTACTAGACATACCAACAATTGAATAGACGGTACGAAGGATTGGATCGGGCTGGACAATATTTAGTAAGAGCGAGATTCTAAAATCTTGTTTATAATACTATCCCCATCTCGTCGAGTATTTCTCGCCAGTCACCTAACATGCTGCAAAATATTACTACTTCATTTATTATGTTTGGTATGAAATACAGTCTATAGCAACTTAGATCCTGGTTTCAAAGGAAATTAACTCTCGCTTCCACATTAGTGAAAACAACTCTGTGGATTTCTCGTAGGTTATGAAATAATTTTGAAAGACATTAGAACATATCCGAGGGAAGGTGGATTGGATAGTACTTTGACAATAAAAAGAAAGAATAAGAAGTTGAAATTTTGTACTAAATACTGCATACCAAACACGTCTTTATTATTCACATCAATTTTTTCGAAACATCTCAAAACTCGTATAATCATCCCTTAAATTCTTGCTTGCTTCTTATTAATCATGAATTTCTCGTTGCATTCAGTTTTTTCGCTAAGCTAGCAACTAGTGCCTTCTCTTGTTTATTTAATAACAGTATTGTCAACTTTTTGCTACTATCTTCATCCAACCATACATATACGCTTTATGTCGTCATTACGTAGGACATAGCACACATGTTTGATTAAGCTTAAAAGTTTACTTATAAGTAAATAAGTACGTTTAAAATAAATAATGGTTCACTATGATCAAAATTAAAAAGGATTGTGTAATCTAAAAGAGTTACTATTCTTGTCAGTTGAGTTTGAATCGATTAGGGGGATTTGAAGAGGATATAATGCATAGAATTAGAGCATGATGACCAAAATCAAATGGTGCTAAGCGGATTCTACGCTATCAAAAGATAAGTAATTAAAGGACGAGATGATTGTAAGTCCATGATATGATTTGTAGAACGGATGTTAAGTTGCTGAATGACAAAATGTTCATAAGACAATATAGTGTAAACAAGGACGGTAAGATGGATATATGGTTGGCAAATGAAAAATGTGGATGGTCACCGATAAGTGGAGATGACAAAAAATTGATGTCATGAATCTTTATTTTGATATTGAGGCCATGTTCGGTACAGATTAAAAGCCAATTAAAATTGAAAATATGGCCGTTGTGGATTCTCCTCATCTCATAAAAGTCAACAATAGCGGCTGGTTTTTTCAATTTTAATCCGATTTCAATCCCTACCGAAC
>CAIGRK010430139.1:0-12361 GCA_903798315.1 Fraxinus greggii | reverse complement strand
ACATTTCAGTCCCTAAATTTCTATAATTAATCAAGTTGGCCCTTTTGTTCAAAGAATCGCCAATTACAAAGTATATCCTATCACTTAGCACAGAAGGTACTAAGGCAGAGATATTATTGGTCCATCTTAAAAAAGGACGTACAACAATTCATTAGAAAATGTGACAAATGTCAACGTTTGCCATTATTCAAAGGCAGCCCTTTCAAGAGTTGAACGTTGTATCTAGCCCTTGGCCATTTGCAAAATGGGGAATTGATCCTATAGGACCTCTTCCTAGTTTCACTATTGTCGCCATTGATTATTTCACCAAGTGGGTAGAAGGCGAACCACTGGCCAAAATCACAAAAGCCAACACTTCCAAGTTCCTATGGAAAAACATCATTTGCAGGTTCAGAATTCGTCACTCGATTGTATCAGACAATGACTTAGAAGTATGTGCGAGGAGTTAGGTATCAAGAAACATTTCTCTTTCCCACACCACCCCCATGCAAATGGGCAGGTTGAAGCTGCTAACAAAACAATCAAGTCATGTTGAAAAGGAAATTGGATGCCTCTAAAGGGTCTTGGGTCGATGAACTACCTCAAGTATTTTGGGCCATCAGAACAACGAGCAGAATGCTATAGGGGAGACCCCATTCTCTATGGCCTATGGTGCAGAGGCTATGAACACTGTTGAAGTGGGTTTTCCATCTCCTCAACGAATGCATTTTAATGAAATAGCCAATGATGAAATAAGGAGATGCGAACTTGACCTCCTAGAAGAAAGGAGGGACAATTCCCAAGCAAAGTTGGCTTTGTATTAAAAAAATGACCAGGTACTGTAACTCGAAAGTAAAAAAGAGGTCATTTCATTTGAACGAGTTAGTACTTCGAATGGTGTTCCTATCCTCTAAAGAACATGGCTCAGGAACCATAGGCCTAAACTGGGAGGGTCCTTATCGTGTATATGAAGAGGTTCAACTTGGGACTTACAAAATTGAGAACATGGATGGAAAGGCACAACCTCATCCATGGAATGTAGAACATTTGCGCAAGTATTATCAATGATGTAAAACATCTTATGTACACAAACTGAGATTCAATAAAAATAATCTTTAAACATATTATTTATACGTTAAAGTATCCCCACCAAGGAAGGTAAGACCCCGTGTTGGACCTATTCACAAATAATCTATCCCTAACGAAGAGATGTGTAGGCGATTCGACGAGGCTCTGGATCCAAAAAAGGACCACCCCCGTACTAACTCAATGAGGCACATGCCCTTAACTAATAGCTGTTGAGAAGGGTCAATAGGAGCGAACCTCTCAACCCATGATGATGGAAGAAAGAGGAAAAAATGAACTACTTGTGCAAAAGTTTGAACTACAAAATCCTAAAAGTGCCTCAAATCATACATAACGACCTACTCCAAAAATTGACAAAGGTACACGACATCCTAACACTTGGATAAATTTTAGTATTATTATTATTGAATTACCATATGCTAGGATTTGGTATGAACTAGGCCCTGCAAGCACGCCTAATCATCATATGTTAGAAGAATATATTCAAAGATCTAAACTACGTTGAAATCTAGGACCTACAAGCACTTGCAAGTTTTTTTGCAAAGTTCGATTATGTTACTAAGGTTCATATTGCATGAGATCTGACCTTGTTACATATTCTTTATTATGGAATCTTGATGTTCATAAGTTTGATGTTGCCAAGCTTTCAAAGATGTTATACGTCTGATGTTGATATTAAGTTGATGTCATGATTATTTTGACGTCTTTACTGAAATATAAGTTGGTCGAGTTCATATTGGAAAGCACATCAGAATTGAGCAGAGGAATTTGCCCATTCATAAAAAAATTTACATCTAGTGGGCCGAAGCCATTACACTTGGCAAAAATAAATGTAAAAGTAAGAAACTATGTCCTAAGGGGGTGGGGGTTGAAGAGCTACGAAGGGTACGATTGCATAAGGGGCTACTTCTTCAGTTGCATCCCGGTCAAGCTCAATGAATTCATTCCCCTCTGCTGGAGTTTGAGGGTCAGACTCCTCGTCCTCACAAAACTCGGCCCTCAGCTCGGAAGTGTTGACATCCCGGGAGTTTACTTCCAGCCACTCGATCATTTCAGTGTAAGCATATCTCATCCAATACTTCCCAAAACTTTTGTACGCTTTGATCAAGTGGAAGTTGGCTAGGAAGTTCTTCTTAGCATCTTTACTGACAAGCTCTGTATAACTCCTGATAGACTCCACCTCCTCGATAGGCCAGCCACTTGGGAGGTCAGCTCCCCCATCTGCCCTTTAAGAGTAATATTTTCCTTATGTCCTTCTTCAAGGCCATAGCTGCCAGCTTTTGTAGGCATCAGATGTCTCCACTCCCTTCGTTAAAGAAGGCACCTCGCTCTGAGATAGATGGACCTTCTTCTTTAAAGTTTCAATTTCTACAAAGGTAGAAGCAAGCTTCACTGACTCTTCATCATTTTTCTCACGACATCAAATCAATGAGGTGCCATCATTGAGGACGCCTCATGTTTCTAAAAAATTCATTATGATAAAATACCTCGTAAGTATCAATATCCGAGGCTATGTAAGGCTCTGAAGACACAACTTCAATTCATTTAGTACCTCGGTTATATAGGAACGTCTGAAAGCACAACTTTAGTTCCACCCCGTTTTAGCAATCGCTTAAAAATTATTCCAATTGATGGAATGCTACCAAGCAAAATGCTTCAGACAAACACCGACACATGTTCTACAAAAGTCAGGTATATCTTAAATTCTAACAATTACATAAATGATCATGCTTAGACTTGGGAGACTGTTGTAGTGTGAAAAACCACCCCCTACAAAAATCTATTTTCATCTTCAGTATTATTATTATATTATTATTATTATTATTTTACAATTAAGTCCACGCATTACATAAATAATCATGCTTAAACTTGGGGGACTATTGTTACTCCTCACTTCAGTGGCTAAGAGAGATTATGCCACTTAGCAAAGCCATGTAGGAAGAAAAAGTTAACAAGAAAGTCAAGCGATGACCCCTGTAGCCAAAACATGGAGAAGGCTTACGAGGCCGATGTCCTCATAATGCAAGGACGAAGTCCAGGTTGAGGTACTACTTTAAAGATGAAGCTGCTTAAGGAACAGGAGGAGCCGAGGTCCTCCGCTTGAGGAACTACTTCTGAGGTGCCTCCAAGACTCTCAATTATTCTGAGGCTCATCAAACTAATGCTGTTTCTCATAAAACATTTGAAGATCTCTCTGAATTGATTGATGTGACACTTGTAATAAAGTTGTCAGTATGTCAACCTATTGCGTAGGGTGGCTGACCCCTTATCAATATATTAATTGTATGAGTAGATGGTGATGTGATGTGCCAATTAGGAAGATAAGGCCACATGGTTCTAATCCAACGGACACCACGTCAGCCGATATAATATAAATAGGGCCTTCTTGTAACTTAAACGGGGTTGGAAAATTGACATTCATATATTTGAAATATACACTTGAGCTCCAAAAGGAAAGATATTAACATTTTATATATCCTTCCACATATTCTTATTTGTCATTTCATAGATTGGTTTGATTTCAACCCGGCAATAGTTGTTAGTGCAATTGCCCTCGTTCCGTCCGCCGGAGCTAGAAAATTCTTGTCTCTCGCCTCAAAGTGCTTCCCACGTCCACTTCCCCATCGCTACCGCCGTTATTCCGCTAAGGACGCGCCGGAACCGTACTTGATTTGGCGTGAGTGGGCTCGACATCTGTTGGCTCATTTTCAAGGGTCAACAGATAATGATGAAAAATATATATAAAATTATCATTTTGTTATTTTAAAATTAGTCAAAATTGTTGTCAAGGTCAATTTTTTGGTCAACTAATGGTCAAAATATTTGGTCCGTCCTTCGCTGCAAAAAAAGAAAGTTTTAGGACTTTGGGTGGCATAAATGAAAGAATTGTGTAAAGTTTGAAAAAAATGAACGGTTTGGAACCACAGTTACAATTCTCCCTTAAAGAAATCAAAATACCATTAAATACGCCATTACAAAAACACAATGTGAATCACACGTGTCAATAAATAGTATTGTACATAAGGATGAAAATTACGAACCAAAATTTTGAAACAAATGATGCGTTTACAATCCCACAAGGAGTTGAGGACAGAGTACATCGGCAGGTCTCTATCACAAGTGATAACACCTACTACTGAATGTGGGTGGGGGTATGGGGGCCGTGTTAATTATTACATATAAAAAAATGGAGCACGCTGTCAGCGTGGGCATAATTCTTATTGGTGAAAATATATAAAAACATCATATCCTCCTCCTCTTCCTCCTCCTCCTCCAGTCCTTTGTTGAACCAAGTTCAATTCCCATCTAACCATGTCACAGATGATCACATGCAGAGGTATGTATGTATGTTGACGTTCTCTTTTAAAAACAGACTCACAAAGTAATCTTGTTTCCGCAGCGGTGGTATGTTGGGAAGCAAATGAGACCCCAAAGGTGGAAGAGATACAAGTGGATCCCCCAAAATCTGGTGAAGTCAGGGTCAAGATGTTGTTTGCCAGCCTTTGCCACACTGACGTCCTTGCCTGCAAGGGATTCCCCTCGGTTCGGTTGCTTCCTTTCGACCTCATCCATTCTTACTTTTATCATATACTTACTTACTTTGATGTCCTTTTGCAGCCGGTCTTCCCCAGAGTTCTAGGACACGAAGGGGTTGGGTAATCTAGTCTCTCTGTTTCTAAGTTATACACTTACGCAGTCAAATAATGACTACGCCTCTAACGTATGCACTCTCAGCATTGTAGAAAGCATTGGGGAAGGAGTCACGAAGCTGAGAGAAGGAGATATTGTTATACCAACTTATTTAGGGGAGTGCGGGGGTTGCGAAAATTGTAGGACTGGCAAGACTAATCTATGCCAAACCTACCCGCTTCAAGCTTTCACAGGTTTAATGACTGATGGCACGCCGAGGATGTCATGTCGGGGTCAAAAGCTCTACCATTTCCTTAGCTGCTCCACTTGGTCGGAGTACACAACTATTGATGCTAATTATGTTGTCAAAATTGATTCCAGAATTACTCTTCCACATGCTAGCTTCCTTTCCTGTGGTTTCACCACAGGATTTGGGGCAGTCTGGAAGGAAGCCAAGGTTCCGAAGGGCTCCACTGTTGCGGTTTTGGGGCTTGGCGCTGTTGGACTTGGCGTAAGTACTACTATAAACTCACACAGGCGTTTACCTAATTTCTCCTCTTTCGTTTTGCCTTCATCCATCAGTGGGAAATTGTGTTAGGTAATAGAGGGAGCTCGAGGCCATGGGGCAGCTCAAATTATTGGCATTGACAAAAATGAAAGCAAACAAGCATTAGCAGAGGCCTTTGGAATGACAGATTTTATAGACCCCACTAATTCTGATAAATCCATATCTGATTTAGTGAAAGAAGTGACCGGAGGATTAGGCGTGGACTACTGCTTTGAGTGCACTGGGGTTGCTCCATTTGTAAATGAAGCTCTTGAAGCCACTAAAGTGGTAAATACACAGAGACGAAGTTTAATTGACAAGCACTTGTCTTATTGGGCAAACAAATTGTTAAGTCCTATTAATGTCTATTTTGTGATCCAGGGGATAGGTACAATGATAATGCTCGGAGCAGGAACCCAGAAAAGCATGGAGATAAACTTCTCAACGGTCTTGTGTTGCAGAACATTCAAGTATTCAATTTTTGGTGGGGTTAAGGTCCAATCTGACCTCCCCGTTGTAATAGACAAATGTGTTAACGGGGTACGGTTCACCAAAATTCTATGCTACAAAATAGTTTTGGTTATCCATGATTGCTTATAGCCTGATTCTTTGCAGGAAATTAAAAGTCTAGGCGAGCTTTTGACTCATCAAGTTCAACTAGAAGAAATAAGCCAGGCATTCGAGCTGCTCAAGGAACCAAAATGTGTTAAGGTTCTAATTGAGTTTTGAGGCATTTTTCAGATTTTCTAGATGCTTGGGTTGGGTGTATAATGATTGAGATATATATTAAATAATTTCATGTGAATGAGTTACAGTTAAAATGCTATTTAGCCTTGGTTTGGTGTACATTAAAATTTTCATTATCATTCTTTTACTCATTTTAAACCACACATTCTTTAATAAAATAATATTTTTCATCATCTTAATAACTTTTCCTTTTTTTCAACCACATATTCTCCATCACATAAANTAAAATGCTATTTAGCCTTGGTTTGGTGTACATTAAAATTTTCATTATCATTCTTTTACTCATTTTAAACCACACATTCTTTAATAAAATAATATTTTCCATCACATCAATAACTTTTCCTTCTTTTTCAACCACACATTCTCCATCAATCTACTATTCCATAATACATTCTTCCAAAATAATATGGCTCAAACACACTCATTTCTTTATTTGAAAATGACTGACACGTACGTAGAGGATCTTCTTTGTACGAATGATTTATACAACATTTTATGTTTTTCTGATTTTCAACAAGCCAATGACCTGGAAAAGTTTCGATCTTACTACTTGAACGAGATCTTAATCTCTCATTCTTGCAAATTTTAAGTTGAAAAACTGAACCAATGAAAATTGAGATTGTTGGGGTGGAATTGATTATTTCCTTTCTGAGAAGTGTTTTATGTCCCGACTCAATGATCCCCCTCCGATAGGGATATGTCACGGTCATTCAGCCGGGACAAATGGTGTTTTCCTTTCTACCTTGAGCTATGAAGTTTGACCACCAGAATTTGTGGTGGATGTTGGGTAATAATCGTTGGCTGGCCTCAACTTGGTCAAGTTGGTAGGCCATGGTAAACGATGTTCACTTGGAACTAATACAAGTTGTAACCTGATGTTTATATATGTTGACCAGAAAGGTGACCCTATTACGTGGTCAACGGGATATAACTCCACGTCGGGTCCTTCTTGCCTGTTGTAACACACTGTTGACACTCGTGGCCTTTTCCGGTGGGAGTGGAAGTAATCGCGAGTACTCCAACGATCAAGTCAGCAAGTTGGTCAACCAGAGTTAAGATATTCGGTGGTGGTGGTGGTGATCACCAGAACGTGATTATCACTGTAAATGTGTGTGGACAGGGATAATGTAATAACCTAGTGTTATCTTTTCTCCGGAGGTCGAGAGCTCTCCCTTCCCATGATGCAAGTGTGGGTATTTATAATGAAAGGAGGTGAGAGAGGAACTGTTGGGTGTTGAGCACGAGGCTTCGAATCCTGGACGAGTCATCCTTTCATGACGAAATTTTCATTTCTTGCTAATGGGCTTACCGATACGTGAATTTTTTATTTTTTTATTTTATTTTATTTTAGTTTTTTTGCTGAAGCTTTGTATTTTGATTAATATATATAGATAATAGAACAGACAAGGAGCAGTTGGGAAATTTTAACATATTATATATACTAATGTGCAAAATTTAAAAAAAAAATTTAAAGATAAATACGTGAATGTATGCATAACATTAACTAATTAATTTTTTTTCTTTTTTTGGAAAGTCACAGTGATGCTGGAATAGTGAAACTAATACTATTATAAAAGCATTTATGCATACATATATATTTCAGTCACATGCATATAATTATCATTTTTTTTTCAAACTATAATCACTATGGAAGAAAAATTTTCATGCATTGGAAAGTGTTCTATTATAATTTTTTTTTTTGTCTACAGAAAAATAAATCTTTACTCTGATACCAAACTGTAACGTCCCAAACTTTATTGACTTAATTTTGAGGTGTTATCGATATCATTTCATAATCAAACAATAAGCGAAAATAGTTAGTTGAAAATTTAAACTCTCAATTTACTTGAACTTTCGTATACTGAATTAAATAAACATAGAGTCACAAAATTTAGAACATTTAATAGAAATAAAGAAAACCACAAAATATCTTAACAAAATTTATTGATTAATGTTTTCCTAATATTTTACTTGGGCCACCCGCACACCGCTCAGCCACCATCTACGTTGACCGATCTAATCTGAAATGTAAAGTTTGAAGGAATGAGTAATTTAAACTCAGTAGGATACGTACATCTAAAACAATATAATAAATTTTTAAACATAAATTTATGACATTCCATACCGCTATTTCATCAAGCATTCGGAGATCAATCGAATGCTTTAACACATTTCTGTGCAAACAAATGAGAAAATTCTAAAGAAATCTCACATTTTATTTCATTAAGACCCGTAGGTCAATTAGCATATCATGAAATAAATTACGTAAAAAAATTATAATATTGCAGGACGGATCAACTTTCACATAGGAACCTTCAGTGGATCAAGGAATTTTTGTAGGATTAAAATACGGGTTGCGCTCATTTCACTTAAAATTCTGAACAAAACTTTGAATATGAATTAGTGGAGTGTTTTCTTCTGACTTAAAATAAATGTTTAAAAAAAAAAAGACCGAACAAACTTATTATACAAGAGAGTTTGTTTGGATTTAAATTTCAAATCCTCTTTATCTCCACACATTCACATCACTTTGCAAAGAAAAATTCCACCATTCACGTGCACATATTAAAATGAGAGAACATAATTTGTTTGGATTTAATTAGTAAAATATTGACTTCCATTCTTAGATAATAAAATGTGGTAATTTGCAAAAAAAAATAAAAAAAATAATAACAATAAATTAAAAAAATTAACAAAATCTGTGAGTTTGGTTCCATTACCTGAGATAATGCCTTGTATATTGATTTTATATTAATTAAATAAAATAATATTAAATTTACTTAATATAAAAGAAAAAGTTATGAATGTTTCCATTCATATGTGGATTAATTTTCGTAATGATAGTAAGTTACATTTATAACATATTTTACTCTTCATTTCATTAAATTATATATATATACATGTGTGTGTATTGATTATTAAATATGATTGGCACGTTAATCGTTTAGGGCATGCATTGTTCATTCTACTGCAAGATAATGTTAATCACAAGAACAATAGAATTATTAAGTACACACTAAATAAATATTAGGAAGGCATATACATCTATCACGGTAATCATATGCGGTGTTACAAATACATAATCTATTCGGACATAATAATTATGAGAATTAAGCGCGCGGTGTTATAAAATCCTACCTCTTAAAATAAATTTCGTCCTCGAAATTATCTTATCTAAGTGAAGAGTTCTGGGTACATGATCTTGATCCCCTCTTCTCCAGACTTCTGAAAAAAACTACCTTCTTTTCAGAGCATTGTATTGTCGCGTAAATACTCCCCAACCAATCAATTCCTAAGATGATATCGAAAACCTTCATCTCTTAAAGGTACATGGGGCTGTAAATCCTTTTCCATTCATTTTGATTGTCCTAGTCATTGATTGGTATTAAGTGTATTGTCTAATGTGATAGTAACTTCTAGAACACTAAAGACTCAAAACAGTACAAGATTTAGCAATAAAAAGAGTATAAACAAGGAATGAGCAGCTCCTAAATATATAAGAACATAAGCAAATAGTTCAGATATTGATAGAATACCTGCCATCATGTCATAATTCTCAGTTACCTTGTGTTGGGTTAAGGCAAAGACTCGGCTGCTCCTTTTTTGCTTTGTTCGTTGTCCATTTTTGATGGAGGTTCATGGCAATTAGTAGCCATATGACCTTGCTTTCCACATTGATAACACACATTCTTTCGATACAAACACTCGCCTCTGTGGGCCTTATTGCACTTAGGACATTAAGTAAGAACATTATTTGACTTGTTTGACCCTGACCACCTTTCAAAGCTAGCCCTTTTGTTTTGTCCTTTTCCTTTACTTTCGTTCAGCCTATTCCATTTCCTCTTTCCTAAAAATTCAGTACTCTCTTGAAGAATCTGATCAATTTCTAGTCGATTTGAAATTGCTTGGGCTCATTATAGAACCTGACTGTACGTGGTGAATTCATGAGATGCCATGATCCCTCCAATTTCTGGGCACAGTCCGGGTTCGAACTTTCTAGCTTTCTTTTTCTTTGTATCCATTAAATGTGTTGCATACCTAAAAAGTTGTTCAAATTTACTCTCATAATCGACCAATGCCATCTTTCCTTACTTAAGTTGCAGAAACTCTGTCTCCTTACGATCTCTCAAGGCTTGTGGAAAATACTTTCCCGTTACCTACTCTTTGAAACGTGCCCAAGTAAGGTTACATTATTGTGCCTCAGTCCTAGTGCGTAAAACGGACGCCCACTTGTGGCTCGCTGCATCAACTTGCATGAACTCCACATATGAAACTTTTTGGACATCATTGTAGGATAGATGCTTGAAGATCCATTCCAAACCCCTTATCCATTCCTCGGCTGCTAAAGGATGAGCCATCCTGTTAAAGGCAGGGGGCTTGTAGCGACAAAATTGTTCCATAAGTGAGCTCGTAGTGTTGGAGTTAGTTTGTGCATTCCGAGGAGGCAATTGTGTTTGCTGCCTACCAAGATCTTGCACAGCTCTCAACAACTCCTTAAACATAGCATCTTGTATTGGTTGACATGCCATTTCCTTTAAATCAACCAAATAAATTCAACAACATCTCAATATATTCGAATAGAAATAAAACTCAATTTCATAAAATTTTAAATCCTAGAATACATGAGGGACGATTAAATCTTAGACGAGGCAAAAAAAAAACTTACATATTATTTCAAGTACTGATTACATTTTTTAAGAAGGGAAGAAATTATTTATTTAAACTAAACTATCTCCAGGTTGCTAGCCTTCATCTTCGCTTGTCCAAACATTCTGAACCCTACAAAGTTTAGACGGAGGGGCTTCATCATCCAAAGATATACACGACCTGGCTCAGATTCCTGGTCAACTTCTGGCTTAGGGTCTAGCTCGAACCTCGGCTCCTGCTCTGGTTTTGACTCTGGTCCTGGTCCTAGCACATACTTTGGCTCGTTCTCGGCTCCGAATCAGATTCATAATTCAGCACCTCTTCTGAGTCTTCCTTAGGGTCTTCCTCTGGGTCCTCATTTGGCTTGGGTTCGACCTCGAGAGTAGAAATCCACCTATNAGTTTAGACGGAGGGGCTTCATCATCCAAAGATATACACGACCTGGCTCAGATTCCTGGTCAACTTCTGGCTTAGGGTCTAGCTCGAACCTCGGCTCCTGCTCTGGTTTTGACTCTGGTCCTGGTCCTAGCACATACTTCGGCTCGTTCTCGGCTCTGAATCAGATTCATAATTCAGCACCTCTTCTGAGTCTTCCTTAGGGTCTTCCTCTGGGTCCTCATTTGGCTTGGGTTCGACCTCGAGAGTAGAAATCCACCTATCTAGAAAGGTTTCACAATACAGCTCAAACTCGATCCTATCTGGATGCTTTGAAGGGTTACCGTCTAGTATTTCGTCCCTTACCACAAAGCCCATGTCCCCCCACTGAGGTGGCAGTGTATGGATAAAATTGTTAACAACTCGAAGGGGTGTAACCTCATGTCTTACACCATTGCCGTAGTCCACCTAGCGAAGACTTCCTCCACATGCTCGATAACTGTGTGAGTTGAGTCTGCCTCATAATTCTCGTAGGCTTGGATAATTGCTGCCATATGGTTTAAAACAATCCTACAAGTCGTTGTCTTCCCGTCTCTCTAGTTCTAGCCATATCTGTCACATATAAGCCAAGTCCAATTATGCTTAATATTTTATTAGTGATAACATTTTGTCTTTTGTGCCCCCATAATTCATTATAAGGATAGCATAAAATATTATACTTCTATCGAAAGTTGATTGAAAGTATGGGAGAAAACAATTCATAAATGGAAGCAAATATATTTAACGTCATGCTCACAATTTATACTAGAATATAACATTTCATTTCATTTCGAACATTTCTCGAATTAAATATAAAAAGGTATATCTCAGGCTCAAAATTAAATTAAATAAAACATATTACGTAATACCTTCAGTCCGTCAGATGGTAGCTGATTGGTGAATGCTAGTCCCAAGAACATTGTTATAATTCTTGTTTCTTAAAAATATTTATCGAAATTTTCATTTCTTGCTAATGGGCTTACCGATACGTGAAAAAAATAAATAAATACAACATAATTTTTTTTTGGGAAATGAACAGTGACACTGGAATAGTGAAAATAATACTATTATAAAAATAGCATTTATTCATACATATATTTTTCAGTACACATGCATACAATTTTTTTTTTCAAAGTGTAATCACAATATGGAAGAAATAAAATCTACTTTAAATGAAATTCCTTATATCTACATTCCTTCACAATGGCCCTGTACAGTAACTAGGCAGCAGAAGAAAAATTTCATGCATTGGAAAGTGTTCTACTATAATAATTTCTTTAGTTACAAAAAAATAAACCTTTACTTTGATAC
>CAIGRK010430011.1:0-10437 GCA_903798315.1 Fraxinus greggii | reverse complement strand
CTTTCTTCCCATCATCAACTTTACTTAAGATCTCCAATGATTAATCCTAATACTTCCTCCATAGCATTGTTAATTCCAATATATTTAATGAATATCCTAATATTAGAGTCTACTTCGAGAAGTTTCTATTTGTATAATAACCCTAGCTTAAAACATGAATTGAATGAGGCAATATTCTAAGGATAAATTTTATCTAGTAAGTAGAAATTTTTTGGATGGCAGTACTTCATCAAGTATAAATGAGTAGTCTAACTTGTGGACTTACATGGAATACAAAGTATATTAGCAAGGATGCTAACGAGTCCTTGAAATTTGTGATTGTATGATAAATCTTTTTGAGCTAAAGCTTGTAAAGCTTTTTCTGTGCTTGGAAGTCTTGTTCTTTCATTTAACATCTTTAAAGCAATATCTGCTCAAAAAAGAAAAAACAAGCGTATTAATAATCGGACCTATTTAGTCACTTGAACAAAAAGAAGAAACATAATTTTATGTGCGTCTCTTTAAAATAAAAAGATTTCATACCACACATGTCAACGTGGATCGCTTCTACAAGAATATCCATATATTCCTCGTCCTTAAGATCTTCAAGAGGTGTAATTGGGTAAAGATATTTGGCCATTTCTGTGTTTCTGAACCAAATTGCAATTTTAAGTGGGGTATATCCACTTTTACTTCTAAGTTGGGTATATCCACTTTTACTTCGAATTGCAGGCAAATTCTTGTTTTTATGGTACATGACCTTGGCAATTTCTACGACCCCTGATACAGCTGCAGTACAGAAAGCTGTATATCCATACTTTCCAGTTCACTTTCTTTCAAGCATTCGACTAGATTGCGGACAAAAGCAGTTTGCTTGGCGGACACAGCTATGTGAAGAGCCGTATTTCCATCTTTTGTTATCTCAATATTCCAAGCTACGTCGGAACTCACAGTTCTTTTAGCAGCCTTCCAATCACCTTTCAGAGCAGCTTTGTGTGAAGTGTTTACTCTTCCTGATGATGTTCGGGGAGACCATCGTTATTGTGTTAAAAATGCATAGAGCTCCACAACTTCACAAGAAATACTATGTAGCACGTACAATACCAAAGGAGAGATGAACCAGTGTACATAAGGTAGACAATCATCACCTCTTGATATACTAACGTTCCAACCTGACGTACTATCCGCTCTAGAAGAGCTTGAGTCCAACTTGCCCCTCACGAATTTCTATAACATCGTGTTCCCAAGATTCGATCAAATGACCTCCCCTTAAGAGAAACTTAAGTTGAATCATAATACTAATTGGAGAAGTTCAATCGGTATCAAGATTCAACTTAAATCTCTCTTAAGGAAAATGTCATAGGATCAAATCTTAGGGCATGAAGCGCAAACGAATAATTCGAGTTCAAAGATTGGTGTTCACAAATGAAACACCATATTGTGGAACATAATAAGGGTAAATTTCCACATTAGCTAAATATGAAAATAATATGTGATATACATGGGTTTGGGCTACTCTCTTAGTAAATGTGTTGACCTTTTAAGATGATTTCCAAAGACTCAATAGCATAAATACACGTACTGGAAAACGAAAAAAGAAACGGTTATAATATAGATGAAAAAGACTATCTCATCGACAAAGTAATTTGAGTAGGGATGTCATATTTTATGGATATAATGCTTGGAACTGAGAGAGAAAAGCCATGGTTACTATAATCAAGAATTGAAGTCTCCATTTTCTAGAATATGAGATTTGAAATTGTACCACTACCACTTGAAAGAAAGCTAATGAAAGTATTGCATTTGTTCAGAAAAATATATCTAGTTTGCTCAATTCATGAAGTGAAAAACAAAATTCAAAAACTTACTTTGATGATCAGTCTGATGTTGTGTGTTGGCATTGGTATTTGGACTTTCGACTGGAATTTCAATCTGGTTATCCATGTTTTGCAGCTGTCGGAGAACTGATAGCTAGCTATTAATTAAAAAGTGGTCGAGTTAGAAGAACATTGGTACAACTAGAATGGCCGATGATATAAAGAATAATTATGATGACATTTCAAACTAATTGTACTACTATCATTGCGCTTCATTTAACTACTCATAAGATAAATAAATAATATCACTGGTTAGGATTGATCTCATCTACAATTTTTGTCCATTGTTTTGGATCGACGATCATTGCTGATTAGGTTACTGATTTCTTTTACATAAAATTGGGTAATTCTTATGTAATCCGTTATTTAACGGGTTAGAAGTAATCGCACATACTGTGATGTGATAAAAATGACGATGAATCTCATAATAATTTCCATTTCAACTTTTATTTTGTGTATTCTCGTTTTTATGTATGTAACAGATTTGCATCATATTTGTGTATGAAAATATGAGATAATATCACCATATGCTTTGAATAGATTTATAAAATTAGTAAAAGTTATTCTCATTCACTGGTGTATTCAACGTTTTGTAGAAATGTGTAATGGGCGTTGAATGTATCTCAATGAAGTTCATAACACTTCCTTCTGCAGTTACACGTATTATATGGATGACACGTGACAACAATTTGACAAAATGTGGTGTTGCTTGATGCAGATATGGATGCAGTGAATGTGTTTGTGATTAGTGGGATCACAGTCTTACACAACATACCTTTGCTTTAAAATGATTTTTCATCTTTGAATGTGGCTTGTGCACTTTACACAACCTATTTCAGGACATATACTTTCNTAGAAATGTGTAATGGGCGTTGAATGTATCTCAATGAAGTTCATAACACTTCCTTCTGCAGTTACACGTATTATATGGATGACACGTGACAACAATTTGACAAAATGTGGTGTTGCTTGATGCAGATATGGATGCAGTGAATGTGTTTGTGATTAGTGGGATCACAGTCTTACACAACATACCTTTGCTTTAAAATGATTTTTCATCTTTGAATGTGGCTTGTGCACTTTACACGACCTATTTCAGGACATATACTTTCATACAGAAGTTTATCTCTAACTCTATAGGTTTCATATGAATATATATGAAGTTCACAGGTTTCAAAACCTTGTTCACCTACTGTCTAGGGATCTTTTAAGGATGGTGACACTCACACTCAATGGTTTCGCTTTTGAAAGGAAACTTCAAAACTTAGGGCCGTGAGGTTTCCACTCTCCAGCCTATGTGGTTTTTCCATCTATTTCCTATATTGCATAAAAATAGGCTTTCTTTCTTTTTTTGATTTGATTCAAATTATAGGTCACTTTCGTTGTTGAGAGTATAGATAATTTCTTAATTTTTTAATCAAATTTTGACTTTTATGGTCAACAACGATCAAGTGGGTGGTTTCCATCCATTTGGACTTCTATTGCATATTTATAAAATGTTATGAATCTTAGTTGGCACAAATTGAAAGTTAGTATAGAGTTTGCAAAAATTGAAAATGTTAGAGACAACTGTTGCAATTTTTCCTTAAAATAATACACATCAAACATCTAAAATTAAAAAAATAATATATTTACTTTATAATTCCAAAAATTAGTCAAATATACAATTTTCAAATTTTTGAAATGCAAAAACTAAACTATTTTTATAGTTACAACTTTCAACTAGATAAGTCATACTTAATAGATTTATAAGAATTCCATACATACTTCCGAAATTTTCAATAAAACTATAAGTCTTAAAATCATAATCACAGAATCTAGATATTACTGTAACTTAAATCTTATAACTATTTATCGGATAAAGTCATTTTAGACTTTTCTACAAATAAAGCCATTTCAAAACTTAAAATTCAAGTCAAATAAAAGGCTTTTATAAAAAGAAAAAATTTAGTAAACTAAAGTTAAATAAAGGGTTTTTTAAAAAAAGGAAAAGAAAATTACTAAAACATCATAGGCAAGCATTAAGTGGTTAACTACTAAGTTGACCTCTTAATTTTACACTTACTATCAAGGCATGACATTTTGCACGCGCCATTATCTAAGCGCGCTTTTTGCAATATAGCTTTGCAGGATGGATGGAGTATAAACAAACTCAACATTGATTAAATTTAAATAATTAAACGTGTTTTTGCATTTGGTGGAATGAGTTGCCACGGAAATATGCTGCAATGGCGTCTATCTATTCGAAAGAGACGAAAGGATATGCATTGGATTCCTACACAAAAGTTGAAACATAGAAGAATAAACAATAAACATTTCATGTAAAATTATGCCTTTTTTTACCGTTCCTTGAATCTCCTTGTTGAAGAGTAACAAAAGGGGATATGAATAACATATTTTTGTTTATCTCCTGTTCAGTATATATAAAAATTACATTTTTAGTAAATTTTAATAAAATTAGATGGAATGTTAAATTAATTATTGACTTCAATTTATATTTTAATCTATTTTTCTAGCTAAACAAAACAAGGGCTTAATCGTTTTAGTGGTAATAGTTGCAAAAGGTTGGGTTGAATGAGATATCAGATATAGGAGACTTATCTGCATATTTCACGGTAAATTGGATATTTTTTGTTAACTAGGAACCATGGTGTACGTAAACAATAATTAGGGGACTAAAATGATTAGACAAATAGAAATTGGATCTATTTGTTATTAATTACATGACTATGGTGAAAGCTCAGACTTCTAATTTTCCTCACTTGTCTTTGGGTTGTGAAAAACGTGCATGTTTGATTCTTATAATTGTGACACGACATTTAGCCTCATTTTGGTAGAATCTTCAAGTCAAAGTCCCCAATTAATTTCAACCATTTATTTAATGTAATTCACAACTTTTCAATCGCACATTTCATCAATTTTTATCAAAATTTATTAAAAATTCCAAACAAGACTTACTAATTATATCGCTCTAAGCCAAGGAAGTTTGGTTAAAGCGGGTGATTGCTGGGAATACATTTGTACTCGATAATTCCTTGTCAAGTTCACCACGTCGAAGTTGATCAATCATGCTTCGTGTATGTATCTTTTTACACTTTAGTTAACATAATGTCACGTGATATTTTCTCATTAAATAATTTAAACAAAAAACAATTTTTATGAAAAGAACTTCTACCCGTTCTACTAATTAATATATTTGGAAGTCGAGGTACTCATTTAATTTTCTAACAAGAAAAATATTTAAAAAATAATAATTTTTTTGAGGGCACAAGAAAAGAGTTGATCGAATTCGCAAAAAAATTAATGATGAGGGTGGCTAATAATTTTTTTTCTTTCTTTTTGGTCTAGTTTTGATTGTATCGTCTCATCTTTTGCTTTGTAGTATTGTTGGTCTCTATTGAAAGACTTCGGTTATTTGACTACAGAAAAAACTATACTAAAATGACTTAGGGAAGGCAAAAGAACCCGACAAACCCGATAATAGGAGGCCTGGGGGTCGGGACGAATAATAGGTAACTTCGCCTCGAGGTGGGTACAGATAACGGGCACCCCGCCCCCCGGTTCCATTTAAATTTTTTTAATTTTTTTTTTAGAATCCAATACTTTAAATGAAAAATTTCATAAAATTTCATTAGTTCTAATAGAAAATGACACAAAAATTATCTAAAAAATATGACAAACGATAAAAGTCTTAGTCTACCAAATATATTTGAACAATTTAACTTTTAGAAATAAATAATTAATTTAAAAATATATTATTATTTTACTTTAATGAATTGGGACAATAAAATGAATTATCAAAAACTGTAAAAAAAAAAAAAAATAATTAAACGGGGTATTTTACAGGATAAGGAACCCGTCCCGCCCCGCCTTAAACGAGTAATGGGATGAGAAATTGCCGGCGCGGCGGGAGGTGGAAGAGGTTGCCCCGATTCAGACCCGCCCTGTTGCCATCCCTAAAAAGATTATTATACTGTTGTTTTTAATTCATAAAAAATTAAAACTATAGAAGAGGGGAAAAAAATGGTATTAGTTCTCAATCTTTAGAACTTTTTGCAACCTGGCACCCAATTTTAAGTTTCTTTGGAAATTTCTGTAGGTAACTTGGCCTCCACCTATGGACCTTGTTTCAAGTTGGTTGGATCTATCGGGGATCAACAATGCTGAAAATATAAAAAGTTGAGGAAGGTACTATCAAGAAAAATAATTCAGCGGATCAAGTTGTAATAAGGTGTATAGGATGAAGATCAATGGTGCTACGTATCTTTTTATTTCATTCTTATTTTAACTAAAAGTAAATGTATAATTTGTTTTTTTAACAAAATATTAAATTTTAATGATGTAGGGCGATATGAAAAACAAACTTGCCACGTATAACACTAAACAATGCCAATAAAAATATTGCAAGCATGTAATCTCAGACCAGACAAATATTTGTGTACAGAAGAGTTTTTCTTTATTTCCACTCAACACCCTCTCAAACGAGCCATCATTTTTGGCTTGTTTGAGAGGACATATTAAGGGATAAAATCTCAAACAAAATGAAAAATGAAAATATAGTCCAATTTATAAGAATTTGGGCTTCTCCGCTTAGCATATGCTTGAGCCACGTTCTTTCTCCTTTTTTCCATTCATTTTTTTACACTACTCATTTTCAACCACACATGCTCCAAATAAAATAATATTACACACAAATCTAAAATTTTGCATCATTTTTCACCATACATTCTCTCATCAATCACTATTCAAAAACTAATTCTTCCTAAAAAATGGGGGCCAAACATCCACTTAATAAGATTAACCATTTAAAATGGAACCCAAAATCTTAACATGGTATCAGAGTTTCGTCCCTCACTATGGGAAAAATCTTCTGGTGTATAGTGCTGACCAAGTTCGAGTACCAAGCAACCGATGAGACTCTCTCCGTGTTTTAGCTCAATCGACGACAAAGGAAGGATACAAAAATGTCGACCAAAGAAGAAACTATAGCTGATCAGTCCGACCTTTCAGACAAAATTGACAAGCTAACCACGCAAATGGAGACCATTTAAAAGTGGATTCAAGCTCAACCATCCGCCTCAACGTCCCCAGAAAAGAAGCTTGATGGTGTTGGAAATTCTCCTCCACAAGCTCGGTTGACAACTGAGAAAGAAAAGACCATTACTGAAGAGGACAGCGATGATGACAACCAATTCATATAAGCACGACCACAACTATTCAAAGTTGAGGCCAGAATTGATATTCCGATGTTCGACGGTACCATAGATGCTGAGAAGTTGGACTCGTGGGTGGACTAGCTGGAGACCTACTTCACACGCAGCGAGAATGTTGACATTTTAAGATAGAACCTCAAATCTTAACATGATATCAAAGTCGGTTAAATTTCAACGAGCAATTCAATCTGATTAAGACTTAAAAATATTGATCACACGGATTTAAAGATTAGTTTGCTCAAACGAGCTACCATCCTGAGGGGAAGTGCTAAGGGATAAAATCTCATATCGAATGAAAATAAAAATATGGACTCATTTATAAGAGTTTAAGTTACTCCCTTTAATAAAACTGACCTTTTAAGATGGAATCCAATTAAGCTTATAATTTTATCCATCTACTTGTACGGTAAAAATCGACTGATGTTAATTTGAAATATTGCCTATGTTTGGTAAATCTAAAAAAATCATTGAAGTCAAACTTTAATTTTAATAATACATTTTGCATCTACACCTCATTTCTATATATCAAGTTATGTCTTTTTATTAACTTATAATTCTATCCATCTACCTGCACGGTAAGAATAATCACCATAATAGAATATCTACGACGTGTAATCAAGATCACATGGGTAATCTCGGAAGTCAAAACAAATTAATTAGTGCAAGCCAAAAAAAATAAATAGAAAAAGAACTAGAAACAATAGCTATATAAATGAATTATAAAAAATTAAAATGAAATCAATTAGCTGAATTACCATCACATGGCGTATCCTTAACAAGTGGATCACCATCACATGGCAGCCTCTTTGTTTGGGATTGATTATCAGTAACTTTTTAGGAATTTTTGTATGAGGAATTGTGTTGAAGATCATGAAATGTGTAAAAATAAGTGATAGCACTTTCGATTGTGTGATTGAAATCAAAATTTTACTTTTAATAGATATTAAAAATAAAATTTAAATTATTAATAATGTAAGATGAAAAAGGCATAATTCTAGTTGCAGACTCATAGGTTGTAACCTCCATAGGTGATGCAAACATTAAAATAGTGATTTTAATTGTTGTTAATGCCTTGACGTATTTTGAGTTCCAACTCCATGTGAGCCTTTTTTTTTTATTAGACCAACTAATATACAAGTTTTTCTTTAATTTTTTAGTGTTCTATTTGGTAAACTGGTTGTTTCAGTCATCTTCTCATCCCATCGAGACTCCAAACAACCCATCGTCGCTTTCCTAGTGTGTGTCTTTGTTGCACATGCTTTAATGTTTGACTTAGTCATCTTGTTTGTGTCTACAATGGACATGTTTTAATGTTTGACTTAGTCATTACATTTGTTTCTATATTGAACATGTTTTGATGTTTCATATAACTAATCTTCATTTCACATGTTTAGCTTAATTAATCAATTTAAGGGTAAAATAGTGAAGTAGTTTGTCCAACAACCCGAGTAGTGCATCTTATTGTGTCCTTTATTTTGTAAAGAAATGAGTTGTTACATATGGAAGGGGTGATGTTCTTCTAAAAGTCATTTTTAATGAATAGATAAAGTCAACGTATGAGGTTGTGTATGTTTTCAAAATGGCTTTATCTAAAATATTACAATGTATTGTGGGAGTGATAATTAATATTTTTACGCAACGAGGAGTTACAAATGAATATTTTAGCAAAATCGATTATGAAAATTTCAACTGCATCACACAAAACTATTCCTTGTATATGTACGTATTAAAAAATCCTATTTTTTAAAACTTATTTGCGTTATGAGATTTCAATGTACTTCTAGATAGAAACATATAATTAACTAAATCTCGGAAAATTGATATTAAAATGTCCTCATAGAGGAGAAATTCTACCTGCACCAAGTATCTATGTTCCTTAATTACTCGTTTAATTTCTTGACACATTTCAAATTAATATAATCTATAATTGACTTAAATTTTTGTTATTTTTCACCATTTGATCATTTTCTGAATGGTCTAAAGTCTTCAAGAATATACTATCACATTGGACAGTAATGCTTAAATTATATTAAATTTTTATGATAAATATATAATGGAAAGGGCTCAAAATATATATAATGAAAAGGTTCATTCTTATAATTGAATAAAAGTTTGTTTGGCACAGATTTTTTCAAGAAAAAATTATTTTTGTTTTTAGAGTATATGTGATTAAAAATGGGAAAAAATTATGAGTCCAAAAGATTGTATAATTGAAAATGATTTTGGGAAAAAATAATTTGTAAAAATCTTTGACAACAAGACTCAAGTAAGGTATACTTACCTTTTCTTTCGTTGATTTAGGGAACTTGAAAAACAATTCTGTAAATGACGATCACTAGATACAATAGAATCATGGTATTACTCAAAATTTAGCCCATGTTCCACATTTTTTTTATATTATAAGTTGGTAAAACTTTATTTTAACCCAACACATCATTGGACCCATAATTTTTATTCACTTTTTAATTATATAATTCATGGGATCCACGGGTTTATATTCTCAAAAAGCTTTGTAAAACATGAGCTTAATAAATTACATGCATTGTTAATTAGCACAATATTCCAATTTCCCAGTACATGAAAATAGAAAACTGCAATCTGACAATAAGACCCACAATAAAGGACAACTAAAAGTTGTTGCTGCTGCTGCTGCTGATAGGAACTACACACCGCCTAAAAGTGCGGGAAAACGTCGACGCGCATATGACTCTGATTCTAAAAGTGCGGGAAAACGTCGACGCGCTTATGACTCTGAATCTGACTCTGATTCTAAGGATGATCCCCCTAGTTCAAAGAAATCCAAGGTTGTCAATCGCCATTTGAAATTCAACAACTAGTATTTAGTAGTCAGTAGATTGATCCACATGTATCCTTCTCAAAAAAGGTGCTTCTAAACACCTTTAGCAAATAATTTACATTCACAAGGATTTTCTTGATCCTGTTACTAATTAGTTGCTGCATGTTTTCTTTGTTCTAGTTATACAGTTGGATAATGAAGAATTTATTAGTTTCACCCTTTGATCATTACTAAATGGTCTAAAGTCGTCAAGAATTTAATAACAAATTGGATAATAATGCATAAATTAAATGGTCTTAAATTCAAATGGTAAATAAATAATAAAAAGTGCTCAAGATATATAAATCTTCACTATTTGAACCAAAACCTCTCCAAAAATTGAAAATCAATTCATAATTGAATAAAAGCTTGTTTGACACAAAATTTTTAGGGAAAATTGATTTTTAAGAATGTATTTTTAAAAAGTGGAGAAAAACTGAAGAAAAGTTGTGGGTCTTATAGAAAAATTCTGAGAAAAAATAATTTTTTTAAAAAAATCTAACACAAACAAGCCTCAAGTGAGGTATACTTA
>CAIGRK010429869.1:0-10212 GCA_903798315.1 Fraxinus greggii | reverse complement strand
TGTAAAAAATATAATATAAAAATAAAAACTTCTTGTTGACTAAGAACAGTTTTAGAGAATTCAGTTGAAGTCGTGGTAATAGTTGCATCCATTCTCGTTAAACTAAATATCATAATTCGGTGAGAAAATATATCAATCCTAATGAGAAGGAGTCTTTTTATTTGTATCGTGAAATTATCTCCAAGTCGAATTGTGTTCACATATGTAAGGATTTATGTTTTTACACACTGCATCCATTTTCTACGTTTAGAAGAAGGAAAAATGAAAAGACATGGAATTGTGGTGCCGTGAGAATTGTGGTGTGTACAGGAATCAAAGAAAACGGAATTGCTTTAAAAAAAAAAAAATTAAAACAAAAAATTGAGAGGTTATTTACGTCATTTTATTAATGTTCATTTTTATAAATCAAAAAAATATTTAAAATTGTGATGCCACAAAAACTTTGGCAATATAATATAATTATTGTTCAAATTATCTCATTAATTATCTCGCTAACAACAGGAGCAGTCTACAGAATATCTTCTTACAAAATATCTCAACAGGAGTGCACCCGAACATTCAAGAAACTTTCGGAAGAACGTTCTAGATCGCCTTCACCATCTTCCAAAGAAGCTTTTGTCCTACAGATTTTTTCCTGTTTCCAGAATATTTTTCTACACAGGACCCACATAACAAACCGCCTTATACCATCCATCATTATCCGCTCTTTTAGAGTGTATATATATCCACCGCCTTACACCCTTGTTCGGCATTTTCACACGCAATTCGAGCCCAAAAAAGTAGACGCCGGAAAAATATCTTTTTTAGTTTGGTCGTGAACAAGAAACCAATTTTGTGAATATATTATTTTGTTAATTTTGCACCGGAGATGGAGTCTAGTAAGGGGCCACTTTCGTATTACAGCATTCTTGGTGTACATGCGCAGTCTTCCGATGAAGAAATACGACGTGCTTACCGTAAGCGTGCTATGGTACGCTACAAGCTTCACAATCTTCTTTCTTGTTTAATTTGAGTTTTCTTTGTTGTTTTGCACAAAATTGAAGAATTATTTGTCAGTCATTCTTAAATCTTGGTTAAATAGCCATTTATAGTTCAGAGAATTTGTTTTTATTTATATTTTCTGGGTGTTAAAACTGTTTGCAGCAATGGCATCCAGATAAATGGACTAAAAACCCAACAATGCTTGGTGTGGCTAAGCAGAAATTCCAACAAATTCAAGAAGCCTATTCAGGTGATATTTCCTCTTCAAGTTTCTTCTATTTTCTTGAAGTAAATATTCTTCTTCTATTTGTTGATTGAACTACCCTGCTGATTAAATGCTTATTTGGCTTAAACAGTGTTATCGGATAGAAGGAAGAGGACAATGTATAATGCAGGGGTTTATGATCCTGATGACGACGATAAGGAGGTCGAAGTAGGTGTCTGTTTAGCGTCCAGATTTTAATTATTAATGCATATTGTAGAGATTATTTTTCTTACAGTATGTTAATTTGATTCTCTTTATAGGGATTTGCTGATTTTCTTGACGAAATGGTCTCTCTTATGGATGATGTGAGGAAAGAGGTATGGATATCTTGAGTTCAATACTAGTTTATTTACAACATTTTTCTGGAATTATATAACAAAACGAGCAGAAACCATCAATTAACCACATTTGAATTCGACTTTGTTTAGTTACATCTTAAATAATTTGTTTGGTGAAATCTTCTACTAATTTTCTGTTTCCTGTCGAAAATTTGGTAACTTGTTGAATATTGCTTTCATTCTTTATATGGTTTATATTGTCATTGTAATCCAATTGCTTCTATATGTTTGTAAAATGATTTGATACTATTTTAGTCTTCATTAAAATTCAAAGCAGTGCATTTTTTGCGGTTAAAACGGATTCGTGTAGCTGTTTGACAGAGAAAAGGGAAAATGTAATTGTTAACTGATTTGTTTGGTTTTCTGCTCGTCTTTAAGAATGATCAATCACGCTCAAAAGTGAAAATGAAACATTATAATATAATCTGTCATCAAGAGTTTGATGATATTGCAGCGCTTTGCATATATTTGTTTTCTTATTTTATTATGTGTTAAAGCATTGCGAAATTGAGTTTTTTAAGCCTCTTTTATGTACTATAATCAGTATTTAATTAGTTGCTGAATCTATATGGTCATGACCTTAGCTAGTAAAATCTGTTTATGGATGAGTTTGTTAACCTCCCTTCTTTTTCATAAGAGAAATCGCGAAGTAAGCATCTACGATTTTTAGTCGAGAATTATGCATTTACGAATGGATATGTAATTCTCTCTGGACGCAGGGTAAGACCTACAGCTTTGAGGAACTACAAAGTATGTTTTGGGAGATGGCTCGAGGTTTTGAGACTACTCAATGGACAAGTTCTCCTCAGCAATCCATGTATGAGTTTCAATGGTGTTCTGGACATGGTCTTTATTGTTCTGGAACTCCAGTGGGAAGTTCATGGGAAGCAAGCCTAATAGATGGCAGCCCACATTTACACAGGTCAGCCTATGAAATGTATGCGGCAAATAGGTTTTGCCAATGAGAAATAGTTGAAGTCTTCTTTGAATAGTTCTTCGAAAACAATGTTCCCATCTGAAGGAAGAATACTTCTCCCTAAGGCACAACCTGATGTAGCCTGTTACACTGAAAGAATGTTGCCTTCGATTATAGGTTGAAGAATATAGCCATCTGCTTCAAGAAGTTTAGAGCTGAGTTGTACTCGTGTGCAATGTTACATCAGTTATCATGCTATTCTTCTGATCTTACTGTACAAATTCTTGGAATAAATGGTATAGGACTGTTTTATTTGTTACTTTTGGTTCAGTTTAATGATAGCATTTGTTAGTGCTTATAGTGGGCTGAATTCTACCAAGTGGAATAGGCTGTCTAGTACCTGTTGAAGGGTTGTTTTGAAGCAATTTTGTGTTGGCCCATTTTGTTCTGTTGAAGCTCACAGTGAAATGAATGTGTTGGTCTCGTAATCAAGATTTGCATACCAAAACATAAAAGCAGAAAAAGAAACATGCAGAAAAGAAGAAAACACAGATTTTTCACCCCGTAGAGCCCGGGTGTTCGGCTTGAATGTCTATTCACTCGTTAAGCATCTACAAAGTAGATTACGCTTGAATCTACTAAGAACTGCAAAGAACAGTCAGAATGGATGAAAAAATCGATTTCTCCCCGAGTTTTCTTTTGCCTCTCTAATACAAAACCTTTTCCTCATAACCTCTAAAATTGTACACCAAATACAATATAACAATATCACTAAGATATTACAGAGATCAGAACCAGATCACAATGAAGATGAAGAGAGAAAATTGCACAGGAAGAAGATGAAGGAAACTTGGAAAATACATCACACTACAATCGTATAGTCAAGAAGGGGATTATAAAACCACCCTTAAAGCATTCCATCCAACAGTCTAGGGTATGGTAGATGTGAGGCCAAGATCAATCCATTTAAAAACAAACAACTTGGTGGTCCAATTACAGAGACAAAATGAAGAGGCCCAATAACACATAATAGGGAGGTAGCCTGCAACAATCTCTACCTTGCTAATCTATTCTTGGTATATTTTCGTGGATTCAAGTCATAATTACACTTGTTTCATTTGCTCTAATGTTCCTGTAAAGAAAAGAAAAATAGTCAGTTTGTATTAAAGACAAAATAAAGTAGATATAGAATTTAATTAAATTTATTACCTTAAAGATATGTTCAAAATTTTCAAACAGTTTCTGAATTTGTTTAGAGGTAGTACCTGGTACCAAAATCAAAAGGGTTAACCTCAGTTGGAATTTTAACCAGATTAATCAAGCCCTTTTCAAACATGTTTCTAACAAAATGAAACTTAATGTCAACATATTTAGTCATATTATGAAATACAAGATTTCTACTTAAATGAATAGCACTTTGATTGTCTGTATATATTCTAACTGCTACATTCTTGAAACCAATTTCATTTAAGAGACATATTAACCACAGTCCCTTTAACGGAATCACAAGCTCAAATATATTCGGCTTCTGTGGAGGACGATGCTACAATATTTTGCAATTGGGATTTCTAACTAATACAACCATCACAAAGAGTAAAAACATAAGAAGACGTGGATCTTCTCTTATCTAAATCATCTACAAAGTCAGAATTAGTGTACCCTTTCAAAATAACACCTTCTTTACATTTTTGAAATCTTAAAACTCAATTCAGTTGAACCATTTAGTTACCTTATCATCCATTTAATAGCTAACCAACGTGTTTCATCTGGATTAGCCATAAATCTACTAAGGATATTTATACCTTGAGCTAAGTCAGGTCTGGTACAAATCATAAGGCACATAATAGAGCAAACAACATTAGTATAAGGTATTTTACCCATCCTATCATATTCTTCATCAGTTTTAGGAGATTGTTCACTAGAAAGTTTGAAATGATTTGCAATGGGCAAAGTCACATATTTGTATTCAGTCAAAGCAAACTTTTCAAGTACTTTATTTACATAAGAGTTTTGATTCACATATAAAACATAATTTTTTCTCTCTTCTGATTTCCATGCTTAAAATTCTTTTTGCTTGTCCTAGATCTTTCATTTCAAATTCAGCCTTAAGTTTTTCTTTAACAGAGTGAATTTCAGATCTATTATGGCTAGCAAGAAGCATATCATCAACATATAATAGTAGATAAATAGATTCAGGTCCTCTTGACCTTTTGAAGAAGAAACATGAATCAAAATTACTCTTGAGAAACCCCAGATTCTGAGCATATGAGTATAATTTCTTATAACATTGCTTTGGATCCTGTTTTAGGCCATATATGGATTTCTTTAGCAAACAAACATGTTCAGATTTTGAGTTTTAAGTTAAAACCTTTTGGTTGATACATGTAGATGGTTTTTTCAAGATCACTATTTAGAAAAGCAATCTTAACATCAAGCTGGTCTAATTCCCAGTTGAAGTAAGTTGTTAAGGCAAGCAGAATTCTGATAGATGTGAACTTAGCAACGGGAGAAATTTTTTTATTATAATCAATACCCTCTCTTTGTATAAAGTCTTTTGCCACAAGTCTGGCATTGTATCTTTTACCCAAAGTTTTAGATTCACCATTTTTAATTTTATAAACCAACTTACAGTCAACAATCTTTTGGTTTTTGGGTTTATCAACAAGAATCCATGTCTTATTTATAATTAGGGAGTTCATTTCTTCTTGCATGGCTTCCAACCAAAGTTTGGAATTCTTTACTGTTAACAGCTTAAGGTTGTGGGTTCAGAATTAACATATTCAAATTCAAAGTAGAAAGTCACAAATTCATCAGTGTTAATTATGGTAGAAGGAAACATATTCCTTCTACTCTTGTCTCTGGCCAACTGATAATTTCCAAGAGCAGTATCCTGAAATTGTTCTTCAGTATCGGATTCATTTTATGGCTGGTCAGTTTTAGATTGAGTAGTCTCCACCTCAGTCAAATTATCAGGTTCAGTAGAGTTAAATTTAGATTCTCCAGTACAGTTTCTTTAGTAGGAGTAACATGATCAGTATTTTGATTCGAGGGTCTTTACATGGGAACTGACTTTCATCAAATATGACATTCCTATTAATGATAACTCTGAACCCATCTTTTCCTTTCACCTAAAGTCTATAACCCTTAGTTTCTTCTCCATAACTCAGAAAAACACATTTTTGAGATCTAGGTTCAAGTTTGTCTACATCTTGATGAGAATAGGCGGCACAACCAAACACCCTAAGTTNCTTTACATGGGAACTGACTTTCATCAAATATGACATTCCTATTAATGATAACTCTGAACCCATCTTTTCCTTTCACCTAAAGTCTATAACCCTTAGTTTCTTCTCCATAACTCAGAAAAACACATTTTTGAGATCTAGGTTCAAGTTTGTCTACATCTTGATGAGAATAGGCGGCACAACCAAACACCCTAAGTTTAAAATAATTTGGAGACTTTAAAGACCATAAGTGTTCAGGGATTTGAAAATCAATGGCACTTGAGGAAATTCTGTTGATCAGATAAGCGACGATTTTTAGGGCTTCTCCCCAAAAAATTTTTGGAAGGCTAGAACTGAGTAACATGCATATCACCTTTTCCAATAAGGTCATATTCATTCTTTCGGCAATACCATTTTACTGAGGAGTGTATGTTACTGTTCTATGCCTTAGAATTCCAGATTATTTCTTAAAGGAATCAAATTCAAGATTACAAAATTCCAGACTATTATCTGTTCTAAGTGCTTTGACCTTTTTATTTGTCTAATTATCTCAAGTTTCCATTGTTTAAAGTTTTGAAAAGTATTAGATTTATTTTTCAAAAGAAAAGTCCAAACTTTCCTTGAGAAATCATCCACTATTATTAAGTAGAATATAAATCATCTACTTAAAGTGTTCACTGATGCAGGACCCACAGGTCTGCATGTAAATACACAAGTATTGAAGTGGATTAATGAATTCCTGTTTTGAAAGGCAATTTGTTTTGTTTTCCAATAACACAATTCTCACATAATTTTAAACTTTAAATATTATCCTTTCCAAAACATTTATTTAGAATCATCAATCCATTTTCACTAATATGATTTAGTCTCCTATGCCAAATTAGGGCTTTATCATCATGAGATTTCACAACGGTAGAATTGTTTTCAACTAAAGGTTCAGCTTGAAATGTGAAAATCATATTGGATCTAGGAGAAGAAATTATTTCTTTTGAGTTAAGACTTATCTTGGTAAGACCTTTATGAATTCTTATTTCATATTCATCGTCCAGTTGTCCCCAAAGAAATCAAGTTTCTTTGAAGATCATGAACATACCTAGTTTGAAACAATTCAAGAGTGTGATTATTTTCTAATAAGAGCTTAAGGTTTCCAATATCTTTTATTTGATAGGTCATATTATTACCCATCTGAACTTAACCTCCACTTAGATCAACAAAATCAGCGAACCATTCTCTAATGGGACACATATGAAAGGAACAACCAGAGTCAAGAACCATTCATTTAAGTTTATTTTATTTGTAGTAACAAGGACAACTCCATGTATATTAGATTCATTTATGCAGTCAATATCTGCAGACCCATATGTATTAAATTTTCCTTTCATATCAGATATTTTCTTGAAGAAGTCTTTTATGCGATGTCTTGTATTACCACAATAATAACATTTTCTTAATTGCAGCTTAGGTTTTGGTTGGTTCTTATTCTGATCCTTGAACTTAGGAAATTGTGATTTTCATCTCTTATGAGAATTAAAATTGCATTGATTTCCCTTCTTGTTCTGATTAACCTTCTCCCTAGCATTCAGGCCTTTTCCAAACTTAGAGTCCTTAACTTCAATTTTTAATTCAAGTTCTCCATTTCTTAAAGGTGATATAATAATATCAACGGTGAGATCAGTTCTCCCATACTCTAAAGCATTACTCAGTTCTCTGTCTTTATCACCCAGTGCATTCAATAAAGCAAAAACTTGTTGATCCTCAGATAGTTTTTCATCACAGTTAATTAGTTCTTGAACCAGTCTTGTGAATTTATCAATGTTTTCTTCTAAACTAGAGGATGGCTTAAATCTAAAATTGTAGAATTGTCTAAGAAGATAACATTTGTTGGGCATGGTCTTAGTTAGATAGAGAGATTCTAGCTTGGTCCAAAGACCCTGAGTATAAGTAGTTTCCCCAACCTTTCTGATTACAGTAATGAAGAAATATAGAACTTCAAGCAATCTCATCTAACTTCTTCCTTCTATAAGCACTAAATTCAATACCTCAAGTCCCATCAATGGCAGCAGCACACCTCTATTGTAATAACAGAGCCCTCATTTTTTGACGCTACAACTAAAATCTTCAGTCCTTTCCAAATTTCTACTTTAAATTTATGTGACGTGGTGATGATTATAAACAAACTCACAGATTTAAGTTTATACACCACACAGAGTATAGCAGGTATAGACAGTGTAATGAAAGTTAAAAGCAGATATAAATTATAACAAGATAAGCAACTGATCAACAAGTGCAAATATATTAAGCTAAATCGTCAATTTAATAGGTTTAAGGAGTGATAACCCTTAATTCCCCTACTCATCAGATTTTCATATCTTCAAATGAGATTTGGACAAAGGAAAACAGAGGAGGATTAATTACATAAATAACCAGATCAAAATAGACAGAACAATTTAATAATTGACTGAGAAATGAGAAGGGTACAGAGAATTATACCAGAGCTGAAACTTCAATGTTTCAGAAAAAGAAGTATTGTAGGAAAGTACCAGAATCGGCTCAGTTATCCAGAATAATGCACAAAGTACCAACGAGTCACAACAACTTGGTGTGACCATGAGTGAGTCAAGAAAAACCAGCAAGAATCGAAGTGAGTCAGATCAACTCACTGTCACTCAGAACAAGTTATCAAAGGAACCACAACTCAGTAACGAGTCAAAAAATGAGAGCACCAAGAACTCAGTGTAAAATGCAAGATTTTAAAGATTAGTACCAAACTAGTTTGTTTTTCACAAAAACACCATCGGACCAAAAACTTAATAATGAGACACTAAGAATCAAGAAATTTTAAAGAGAGTTCCAATCAAGAATTGCATCAAAAGAAAAAGGGAACAAAAACATTCAGAAAACACAATTTGTTTTCAAAAAAGGATCCAAGGGTTTTTGAAAAACGTTCAGATCTGCAATTTGTTTTAACCCTAACCCTGACCCCTTTTTAAAAGAGAGCTCTGATACCACTTATTGGTCTCAGAATCAAGATTTGCATACCAAAACATAAAAGCAGAAAAACAAAATTGCAGAAAAGAAGAACACAGATTTTTCACCCCTTAGGGCCCGGATGTTCAGCTTGAAAGCCTACTCATCTGTTGAGCATTTACAAAGTAGATTACGCTCGAATCTACTAAGAACCACAAAGAACAGCACATAATGTATGAAGAAATTGAAGATTTCTTCACTTGAGTTTCCTTTCGCGCGCCTCTAATACAAAACCCTCTTCTCACAACCTCTAAAATTGTACACCAAATACAATCTAACAATATTACTAAGATATTACAGAGATCAGAACCAGAAGATCACGAAGAAGATTAAGAGACAAAACCACACAGAGAGAAGACAAAGAAAACCCTAGAAAATACATCAAACTACAGTACAATCGAAGAGTCGAGAAAGGGATTAAAACCACCCTTAAAGCATTTCATCCAACGGTCCAGGGTATGCCAGATGTGAGGCCAAGATCAATTCATATAAAAACGAACAACCCGGTGGCCCAATTACATAGCAATGCCCAAAGACAAAATGAAGAGGCCCAATAACACAGAATAGAGAGGCAGCCCACAACAGAATGGACATTAGACTCTGGCTTGAATTTGCCTGTTCACTTTACCTATGGCCATAGGAAGTAGAGGTGGCATGGCTCAATTCTGCCCTAATGCGTACGAGCCGAGCTCGTTCATTTTCCATATATGTTTTAAGATAAACCTTTTAAAAAAACATAAACCCTCCTTCTTTATTCGGGCTTGGGACTGCTTACTTCAATTTCGAGTAGATGATGTTAAAAATTGTACACAAACAACTTATTATGTGTACAATTTTTTTAAAAAAATTAACAAGTGTTATAAAATAACAAATTTTGATTAAGATGGTTAAATTAAATATCACTCGACGATATGCAATGTCGGCATATATATTTTGCATTCGAAAATGACCGTCTTCCTAATCCTTTACGCACATTAATGCTTTCAAAATATCTTCTTTTAGTCGGCTCCTGATCTCAGACAGAAAGCTACAGTGCTAACAAGAAGTGTTAGTAGGTCTTTTGTCATCGCAAAAATTACGGACCATCATCGTTCGTACTTTCGTCAGAATTCAATTATTTCTTCTGAACTTTTCTTAATTTTTTTGTTATTAGGCATATTATAGTTAAAGTAATCAATTAATTCAGCATGCAATGCATTTGGACTTGCGTCCGATGTTTGATTACATGCGGTAAACAAACTACTAATAGGAAATCATATGCATTTGCATCATATCTATATGAGTTAATGTATTCGAATAAAGTTAAATACTTCAACGTCGTCTTCTGGTATATCAATGGAAGGAATAGGTGTACAGGATACCCGATTAATATTTGCACTCATTCGTTCTGCATATAATTCATACATTTCATATAAAGTTTGTTCTAAATTTCTATAAATGATAGGTGTATTAAAAGTTAAA
>CAIGRK010429861.1:0-13801 GCA_903798315.1 Fraxinus greggii | reverse complement strand
ATTTAAGTTTATGAATGTTCCGATATTTTGTTTATTAAAGTAAATATTATTTTATCATTCCGCAAAGAAATTGAAATTTTAGTAACACCCTAGTGTTTGTGAAATTTTGGGGAGTTACAAATATCTTACTAGCAATGCAGGTAATGCACGAAGTGCCAAATAGATATCATGCATAGCCAAATTATGTTAATTTAATTAAACAGAAAAATAACATTCTGCAGCATTGTGCAATCTAAAGAAAATGTTATCTTTGAAGGAAAAAAATCATAAAAAAAAAATTGAGCCAAAAGAATAATAAGAAAGGAACAAGCTCAAAAGGATGTGATTCACTTCTTAAGTGTGGAAATAGAGACTCAAGAAGCTGTTAGAAGGCAAATAAGAAGCACGCAGAAACATTAACGTCGGTTATGTGGATGCTCGGACTCTGTGGAAACAAAAGAAACTCTACATTTGCAAACAGACTCCCAAAGGATATCCCATAATCAGAAAGATATACAGCAGGTACATAATACGTTATCACCCATTCCCCTGCCAACCCTCACCCAAAAAGTGTGAACAAAAAAGTGGTTTCTTGAAACTGACATGGACAGCATATAGCATAAATTCATCGCAGATTAACAAATCAAAGCATATACCTCCACTGAAGAATGACTTCAATATCAAGTTCACGGTCTAGTTCCTCAATCTCTTTGTTATCATCAACTATTATCCGATCAGGATCCGATTTGAGCAGACTAGCATACAGAGATATATATTTCTTGCGTAATCTTGCATATCGCAGGACATGCTCCCATGACAATTTACCACTGGCAGAGAAGACAAAAATTAGAAAACTAGTAACGTAAAAACCAAATTTGTGCAAATCATTTAACTTTTCCTCTCAGCAACTCCTATAGCTTTCAGCGGAGAGATCGAGCAAGGGAGAGAGGGAATTAAACACTTGACATTATCATCACACAAAATGTGAATTTTACTTCAGCCCTGAAGGAAAGTATTCAGATCAGTAAGTAAAAACTCGAGACCAAGACCTAGCTCAAGTGGTAAGAGCAAAGCCTTACCAGGTCATTGACCTGGGTTCGGGTTCGAGTCCCATGTGGGGATAAAGGTGAAATTAAAGAAAAAAGGGAATTAAAAACTCCGAAGAAACTTCAAACTGTATGTCCAAATAAAATGCAACAAGGAGGGTGCATGTGTATTATACTCATTTTTGTCAAAATTAAAGTCTTTTATGATGCTCTACGGAAAAATTGATATTTCTTAATTACATGTTAAGCTTATGCAAGTCTTTATCAAATACCATAACACTTTGAGAACACGGCAAAATGATCAATATAATAGATAATTAGATGGGTACCTCGCCGCCTTCATCTGGTCAGAAACTGCTCTGTAGGCATACTTCCACCAAGACCTTGGATCGGTTTTCAACGAAGTAAGTGGACGATAGTGGGCATATTTTAATCTTTGATTGAAGGCCGCAAAATTATCAGCTAATTTTAACAAATCCCGATAGCCATCCTGCATATACATACAGAGAATAGAAGTAACTTATTCAAGTTCATCTATGTAAGGAGATTAAAGGGGGGAGAAAGACCCTAAGCAGCATGAGGCAGAAGATGGTGTGAAGCCACTAGACATCTGGTCATTAAACCAACCTTTGACAAGCAGAGAGTGACGTCATCTAAATTCACAGTCGATTTCTGCATTGGTTGACTGCTATTAGCAGAAAAATTTGGACGCTCTTTTGAATACATTGCATTTCCACTCACTGGCTGCAGAACATAAGAATGCTTCTCCATAGTACCAGCGGCAGGTTTTCCATCTTTTGTGCCAAATTTGAAAATCTGAAGCTTGTAGATTAGATCAAGTCATAGAGTTTACAGCAAGAAAATTCTCAACATCAAACTAAGCATACCTGACTCCATTCTGACGGTAGCAAATCATCCCATGGTTTATCAACATACCATGAACTTATATCAGAGTCGAGATAAACAGCCAACCTTTCAAGTTCCACTGCCTGACATTTTACAGAGAGTCATGTAAATAGTAAAATAAAAGCAAATTATAAACAGACCAAAAGCACTGGGAAAATAACATGAAATATTTCAGGTTATTCACACAAGGATAAAAAGTGATACAACATAGAGTAAATTACACTAAATGATTCATCTCTCATCCCCAGATATTTTCAGAAACAAATACGATAACCATTTTGAACTTCGACTGCAGTACAGAAAAGTACTCAAAAATCTATTTGACAAAACCATGAGTAAAAAGACACTAAAGTTATTTCTCCCTTCTCAAACGCCAAATGATTCAACTGTAAGTGAACTATATTCTATATTCTATTGCTAAAGATTTGCTAAAGATATAACACAAATGAATAGATTTCTCCTTTCTCTAAAACTAAATTATTAGACTGTTTGTGAACTAGTTGCTATATTCTATGGCATACTCTAGATATTTTTGTTGAAGATATATAACATACAGATAAATTTCTGAGCCAGATTCAACATAGAATCAAAGCAGACAAAGGTCCTAAGTTCAATTCTAACTACCAATCATTTCTGTATATTAAATACACCACCTTTGATTAGGGAAAAGGAAAAAAAGAAAAACTGATTTGCAAGAGGAAATGCTTTGAAGATATAAATGTAAAAATTCAATTGTCCCCTCTAAAAGCTTAAGCTTCCACATGAGCCAGATTAACATTCTCGTAAAAATTTTAAGTGCAGATTTGATCTGTCCTTGATCATTAATATTATTTTGATATGAAAACCAATTCATTAATCACGACATAAAGATGCATATATCAAGACAACAAGGAGTCCTCTTACTACGAATAACCAGTTCAAATACAAATCAAGAATATATCTCTTTCAGGAGCTTGATATGGGCAGCCAATAGAAGTGACTTAGTCACTGAAAGGGAGAGAAGAAAAACTTGTAGACAGACACCCAGGTGACAAAGTCCATACCCAGTCCATCCAAGATATAAATATGCAAAATGTTATTGCTGGGCTTTTAAGTCAACCCCCTTCAAAATAGTCCAGTAGGGACCACCAAGAATACTACCCTAAATCTTTTGCGCAAATTTAATTTTGGCACATAAGTTCAGCTTACTGATATGTTTGACTAAGGAAATTTCTACAATTTAGTGATTGGATTACCATATTTTCAGCATAAAGCATTCATACATCATTAAAATTTTCTTTAGAAAGCATAAACTCATTTCTTGTTTTATTTCAATGATGATTTAAGTTGCATTACAATTTCTGAAAATAATAAGTAATGGAAGTTGTTCCACATCAAAAGCACATACTAAGACTGGTAAATTACAGTTAACGAGGCTGTTAAAAGCATTACAATTTTAATGAATATTGACTCAATAAAAGAAAAAATTTCAATTACAGGGTAATTTTTTCCATAACAAGCCCAAATGAAAAATAGCACATTAAGACAAGAGAATAGATGAAAGATATATATCTGTTTTTGATTAATTCAAATTTGAAAGAAATAGAACCTTCTGAATTCGCTCTAATGCACCTCCAGTGATAAAAGTTTCTATTCCATTATCATCAACTGTGAATGCTGAAAGTTTATCTAATGTTATGCCACCTCCAAATGGGTGGCCAGGATTACTGAAAAAAAAGAAGAAGAAAGGAATTCAATAGCTATTGGACAGGTAACCCCAGGTGGGAGAGAGAGTCAAAAGCTTCATACCTTTCAACATCCTCATATCTTATGTGTATGTTTGAAATAGAAAGCTTTATATTCCCAATCACTGTATTGATTAAAGATCCCAGCCAAGACTTATTCTTACAAAAGAAAAAATACAAAAAAATTGATCAAATCATGATTATAACACTTTAACAAGTTTTTAGGAAATAATTTATATGAAACATAATGCTTGTTGTTTAAATTACAAAAAGCAAATTGGATTCAATAACGAACAGCGTGTTATCCATGTCATACCTAAATGGTGCCACTAAGAATGAGATAAAATTCTTGGAGGCACTGAGCTTATCGTGATTCAGGAATGCTGTTCTTGTAGGGTGAGGTGATTGTGATGTCATCCTTATGGGTCAAACAGCTGTTTGGGTTGAAAACTAGTCATCCTATGAATTTCAGGTTCACACAGTCATTGTATTTGACGGATGGTTTTGAGTTTTTATAAACTCCAAATCAACGACTATATTTGAATTGTCATGATGGATAATATTCCTCAAGGTCTTTTTGGCATGGTTCGTGTCTGAAACAGGAAAGATCAGCTGGTTTACAAGTAAAGCGGTTTAAGTAAAAAGCCAGTTACCCTTTGCAAAATCTTTGGCATGTAAAATTCTGTTTTGTAACTTAATGCATAATAAAATGCATAAAATGGAAGTAATTTGTTCTTTATCCTTCATCTAGTGGCAATTATAGAAAGAATCAGATATAGGCCCATCATACTTGAGTTTTTCCCACATTTGCCTTGGTAACTGGTTTGAAGCAAAACCTGTTGTAGCCTGAAATCAGACTAGCCGAAATCCTGTTTCAGGCAAACTCGGCAGTTGTATCATGGTAGTAATCAATAAAACCAAAGATAACTCCTTCCCAACAGGACTCATAAGTTGTCATCAAAATTTCTCCTCCCTAAATAATGTTTATATTATATGGAAACTTTTGATTTCAAATACTTGGTCAAAATCAGTCGGAGTTGAAATCAATAATTTCAAATCCAATGATTTGAAATCCATCCAAGTCAAAACAATCAATCCAAACGCATTACATCTTTGGGAATATTTTGGATTAGTTGATTGACTGTGTGATTGTGAGATTTCATTTTATTATTATTATTTATTTATTTTTTATTTTTTTTAGGTTTAAACTATAAAATGAGTACTTTTCTCTATTTCCATTACTTACATATTCATCTTTGTGAAAAAAAGGGGAAGAGGAGGGGCAATCAAGCGACTAGCGAGCTAGTCCCCACTTAAGCTCTGACTATAAAGCAAGTATGAGATTTATAGCCATAAACTACAGCTACATTCATAGCTCAAAACCCTGGATAATACAGGAAGTAGACCCCAGCATTTTTATTTTCAAATTTCTTTTAGACATTTGAGACTTATGCCTTAATAAAAACTTCAATGAACTAGAATCTGTAACCCACACTCCAGAAGTCAAAGTAGCTTAGCTACTTAAAAGGTTTGTCCAAACTCCGCAAGGTCAATCTGAACCATATTTGATGTATTCTCAAAAGGAAATATGTATTAATAGTTTTGTCTATGCCTTTGAAACGTCTCTAAGCATACGTACCATTTCTGTATTCAGTAGTTGTCTACTCTCCAACAGCTTCATTTCCATTTCCTATTCAAAATCAATTCATACCAATAATTCACATAAACCAAGAGAGGGTCAACTAAGAATCAGAATAAAATTTCTTACTCGTATGCGGCTTTTCTTAACATCTTGGACGGCATCCTCACTAGATCCTTCAACTTGAGTGGCAGGTTCAGCTAATAAAAATATACGATCAAGGTAAACTAAAACTGGATCTTGGCCAAGCCTGCTCCATGGGACCTGTTATTTCAGGAATAGAAGTGTGAGAAATAAACACAAAAAATGTTGTTGCAAATGCAAAAAATCTAAATTAATAATGTAACTATCTATGCGTGTGTTCGCTAACATTATTAGTAACTTAAAAGTTACTTCTACCACCTGGTCAAAGTCAAACTTTAAGGTCAACCATACATCCAAAACTATGACTCAATATTATTCACACATTTCGCGGTCCCCAGCACTATTCCTCCTAAAAAATCCTATAAAATTACAAATAATCTATCGCAAACACAGGCTATCTGTATTCATATTTATGTTTCTTTCTTTTCATAAAAGCATTAACAAATGATTCAAAGAAGAACTGCATTATTGAATTATTTTGAATTATTTTAATATTGAGGTATTTTTGTAGCACTCTCTTAGATCCATTTTCAAAGAACAAACATTTCCATTTGACAGTTACTCCGCCATCGCCGAAATTGTTGCAGTTGTCCTCGATGAAATACACAGAAAGAAAACATGCAACCCAGGAAGCAAGCATAAAAAATGAAATGAAGACGTTATCGACTGACAGCACATTAGAATAAAAACATGGCGACCCTGGAAGCACAGTGAGAAAGCATTGTGAATAAAGCACACGAGACATTGAAATGCACTGGGAACAATTATCATAAGCAAGGTTGTATTTTGGATTAGACCATTGAATTCAATCCAGTATCATAAGATTCTGTTAAATTTAACTATTAAAAATATTATGACAGAGATAAATGTCAAATATTTTTAAAAATTAATCATTTGAAATATAAAGACATAGATAAATGTGTTGGAAATTCAGCCTTGATTTAGTCACAATTCGAGAGATTTTGGGATTTGTTTCTATGTAAATATAGGTAGTAAAAGCTGTAAAAAATCAAGAAAGTAAGAAAGGAGGAGCTGTCTAATATCAGCTTTAATTAGTTTCCTTTTCTGTTGTAATTTCTCTTTATAAAAGAGAACCATGTACACATATTTTTTGATATACAAGACACATATTTCTTCCTCATATTTTCTAACTTGGTATCAGAGCCAGCAAAAACGTGTATGTATAAATCATAGCAGTCCTAAAACCATTGTAGCCATGTCAACCCCTGCTATCTCCATTCCGGTAAAGACGTCCACGAACTTGCNAGGAGCTGTCTAATATCAGCTTTAATTAGTTTCCTTTTCTGTTGTAATTTCTCTTTATAAAAGAGAACCATGTACACATATTTTTTGATATACAAGACACATATTTCTTCCTCATATTTTCTAACTTGGTATCAGAGCCAGCAAAAACGTGTATGTATAAATCATAGCAGTCCTAAAACCATTGTAGCCATGTCAACCCCTGCTATCTCCATTCCGGTAAAGACGTCCACGAACTTGCAAAACCACCCCAACTCTCACTCTGTCCAAATCACCACCATCCGTCTAAATGGTGACAACTTCCTTCGGTGGTCGCAATCCGTCCGGATGTATATCCGTGGGCAAGGAAAAATCGGCTATATCACAGGTGACAAGAAGGCTCCTGCTGTTGATGATCCGCTGTATGCCACTTGGGATGCTGAAAATTCCATGGTTATGACATGGCTGGTCAATTCCATGGAGGATATTAGCTCCAATTACATGTGTCATCCTACTGCAAAAGAGTTGTGGGATAATGTTAGTAAGATGTATTCTGACCTGGGCAATCAATCTCAGGCTTTTGAATTGACTTTGAAGCTGGGGGAGATTCGTCAAGGAGATGATTCCATTACCAAATATTTCAATTTGCTGAAAAGGTTGTGGCAGGATCTCGATCTCTTCAACTCATACGAATGGAAATCCGCCGACGACTGCAAGCACCACAAGAAAATCGTGGAAGACAGCCGTATTTACAAATTTCTTGCCGGACTTAACGTTGATTTTGACAAAATACGAGGAAGGATTATTGGCAGACCTCCTCTTCCATCTATAGGCGAAGTATTTGCCGAATTCAGAATGGAAGAAAGCCGAAGGAGCGTCATGCTTGGAAAAAAGAGTACCGGTGAGTCAATTGAAAATTCTGCCCTAATTAGTGATGTTGCTGGATACAAGGCTGCAAATTACCAGCACAGGTCTGATGATAAGCCACTGGTCTGGTGCGATTTTTGCAACAAGCCTCGCCATACACGCGAGACATGTTGGAAAATTCATGGAAAACCTGCCAATTGGAAAAGCAGCAAGCAAGGAAAGAAGAATCATGGAGTTTCTACTGCTAATGAAGCCAACTCAAGTCCCTTCAACAAAGAGCAGATTGATCAACTCTTGAAGCTGATAAAATCCAACTCCTCATCTGGTATTCCTAGTGTTTCTTTGGCACAAACAGGTAGAAATCCTAAAGCCCTTTCTTGTTTAAACCGCTCTCCATGGATCATAGATTCCGGAGCCTCAAATCACATGACTAGTTTTTCACATTTATTCAATACCTATTTCCCCTGTTCTGGAAATGAGAAAATAAGAATTGCCGATGGTAGTTTTTCACCTATTGCAGGAAAAGGATTTATTAAACTGACTGAGAAAATTACCCTCAATTCGGTTTATGTCCCTAAATTAGCCTGCAATCTTTTGTCTGTTAGTAAACTATCTAAAGACTCTAATTGTCATATTACCTTTTTCGAATCACATTGTGAATTTCAGAACCAGAACTCAGGGATGATGATTGGACTTGCTAGAATGATTGAAGGTCTTTACTACTTTGATGAAGTACCTATAAGTAATAAAAAAGCTCAAGAGCTTTAATAGTAATAGTTCAATTTCTGTTCGAGAAAAAATAATGTTATGGCACCATAGACTAGGATATCCTAGTTTTCTTTATATGAAACGTTTATTTCCAGAATTATTTAAAGGAATTGATTGTTCTTCTTTTCATTGTGAAAGCTGCATTGTTGCAAAACATCATCGTTCTACACTTCTACTTATTTGCCAAAACATTACAAAGCCTCCAAACATTTTTATTTGATTCATAGTAATGTTTGGAGTCCTCCTAAAGTCACTACTCTTTCTGGTAAAAGATGGTTTGTTACATTTATTAATGACCACACACGTTTATGTTGGATTTACTTGATGAATAAAAACCTGATGTTAAAAATTTATTCAAAAACTTTTACATTATGATCAAAAAACTATTTCAAACCAAACTTGGTATCTTACATTCTGACAATAGCACAGAATATTTCAATGAACGCTTGGGTGATTTTTTGAAAGAAAAAGGCATTTTTCATCAATCTACATGTCGTGATACCCCTCAACAAAATGGCATTTCAGAACGAAAAAAATAAACATTTACTTGAAGTAGCACGTGCCATAATGTTTTACATGCATGTTCCTAAGTATTTATGGGTTGAAGCAGTTTTAACAGCCTCTTATCTGATAAACAGAATGCCTACTAAGGTGTTAAAATATAAAAACACCCCTTGATTGCCTAAAACATTTTTTCCCTGAAACAAGATTGTTTTCTGACTTACCTGTCAAAGTTTTTGGATGTACCGTCTCCGTTCATGTTTCAAATCAATTTAGTTCAAAACTTGACCCGCGTGCTATAAAATGTGTTTTTTTGGGCTATTCATCCAACAAAAGACAGTATATAAGTGTTTTGATCCTCAAACAAAAAAGTTCCATGAGAGTATGGATGTCTTTTTTAGAAACAAAACCCTATTTCATCAAAAATTCTCTTCAAGGGGAGACAAATGAATTAGAAGATAATTTTTGGGGCATTTCAATCCCGCTTCCCAATGTCATTTGTCCTATACATGAACCACACATTTCTGAAAGTGGTCACTTAGGAAAATCAAATCCAAGTGTTTCTGATAATGTTTGCTTAGGAGAACCAATATCTTTGGTGCCTAATGAAGGTGATTCTCGTTCAGGGGGAGAAGTACTACAAAATGATCAACGTGATCTAAATTCTGAGCTTTAGGTTTTTACTAGGAAGAGATTTCATCTGAGAAGTCAAGACTCAAATGTCAACCCTGCACAAAACCAATCTGAAAAATCCAAGTTTTGGCACCGAAATTTCAGGTAATTCTATCCCAACTCCGGCTTTAATTCCATCTACTATATCCAACAACTCATCTATTATTTCTCATCTTGATGTTCCTAGAGCAATTAGGAAAGGCATCCGAAATTGCACTAAACATCCCATTGAAAACTATCTTTCCTATCAAAGACTATCAAAAAACTATAAGGCTTTCACATCTAGGATTTCACATTTGTTTGTTCCAAGGAATATACAGGAAGCATTGGATGACCCGAATTGGAAATTAGCAGTCATGGAGGAGAAGAATGCTCTAAAGAGAAGTGGTACTTGGGAGATAGTTGATCTACCCAGAGACAAGAAAATAGTTGGATGTAAATGGGTGTTTACGATAAAATGTAAAGCTGATGGAAGCATTGAGTGATACAATGCGAGATTGGTAGCTAAAGGTTTTACTCCGACTTATGGAATCGACTACCATTTGACGTTTGCTCATGTTGCTAAAATAAATTCTATCAGAGTTTTGTTATCTCTTGCAGTGAATTCAGATTGGCCTCTACATCAGCTTGACGTTAAAAATGCGTTTCTCAATGGTGATCTTGAAGAAGAGGTATTCGTGAGCCTGCCACCAGGATTTGAGAAGAGACTTGGTAGCGACAAAGTATGCAAATTGAACAAGTCATTATATGGACTCAAACAATCACCAAGAGCGTAGTTTGAACGCTTTGGAAAGTCAATTATCAGTTATGGCTTCTTGCAGAGTCAAGCAAATCACAAAATATTCTATAAACATTCGAAAGACGGTAAAGTTGCAATTTTGATTGTTTACGTTGATGACATCATTTTAACTGGTGCTGATGAAACAGAATTAGCAGCTCTAAAGAAGAGACTCGCAAAAGTTTCAAATTAAGGATCTGGGAGTCCTCAAGTATTTTCTCGGAATGGAATTTGCAGGATCCAAGGAAGGTATATTCACTAATCAGAGAAAATATGTTTTCGATCTCCTTGGAGAAACTAGTTTGCTTGGTCGCAAGGCGGTTGAGACTCCGATTGAGCCTAACTTGAAGTTACAAGCTGCTAAGGCTGAAGAAGTAGAGGAGAGGGAACAATATCAGAGACTTGTAAGGAAATTGATTTACTTGTCTCGTATACGGCCTGATATCGCCTTTGCAGTTAGCATGTTAAGTCAATTTATGCACTCACCAGGGGTAGAGCATTTCGAGGCAGTCTATAGGATCTTAAGATATCTAAAAGGAACTCCAGGGAGAGCCCTACTGTTCAAGAAACATGGACATCTTCCAGTTGAAGTCTAAAATGCAGACTGAGCATGAAATGTTACAGATAGGAGATCAACATCCAGCTACTGTTCCTTTGTTGGTGGGAAGCTAGTTACATGGCAGAGTAAAAAACAAAATGTGGTAACTAGAAGTAGTGCTGAAGCAGAATTCAAAGCGGTTGCCCATGGAATCTGCAAGATAATGTGGATCCAAAGGATTCTTGAAGAATTGAAGTTTTCCTACTCGACTCCTATGAAGGTCTACTGTGACAACAAAGCTGCTATTTCTATAGCTCATAATCCAGTTCATGATCGCACAAAACATATAGAAGTGGATAAACATTTTATCAAGGAGAAGCACAAAGCTGGAATAATATGTATGACATATCTTCCTACAGATGAACAATTAGCTGATGTACTAACGAAGGGACTACACAAGAAGCAATTTGATAAGCTGGCTATGGAAGATATCTTCAAACCAGCTTGAGGGAAAGTGTTGGAAATTCAGCCTTGATTTAGTCACAATCTGAGAGATTTTGGGATTTGTTTCTATGTAAATATAAGTAGTAAAAGCTGTAAAAAATCAGGAAAGTAGGAAAGTAGGAGTTGTCTAATATTAACTTTAATTAGTTTTCTTTTCTGTTGTAATTTCTCTTTATAAAAGAGGACCATGTACTCATATTTTTGATATACAAGACACATTTCTTCCTCATATTTTCCAACTAAATGTCTAATATCTCTAATAACAAACTAAGTGTTGAACAAAAATCAAACTAACATAAAAACTTCTTTGTATTGAACAAAAATCGTTTCAAATTATTTTCAAAATGAAATTTTCATATTTATGACAAGTTTATTGACACATAAATGAAAAATCACAACATTATGAGCTCAGAAATCAAGCCTACTTCTACAAATGATATTCAACAAGCTAGGAAAAAAAAATGAATATATATGTAGATTCAAAAGTAAAATGCAAATGAAATGTTTTAAAAGCAATCAAGGAAAAGAGTTTTCGCTATCATCAATTTTCTAATGGGGAGTGACCAAAAGTTAACAGATTTCGTAGTAGAGATTTGCCATTTTGTTTTTCCCTGAAGTTTTAATTTGGGCTTTAGTTCAAAATGAAACTCAACCAAAGTATCTAACAACCTAGCCTCCTTAATCCATTAAAGAATAACGCAGAAAACTATTAATAATTAAAGAGTTGGAGGATCGTTAGAATCAGTACGATCGGTAGAATCGTTGAAATCTAGCAATGGAATCATGAGATTCTACAATTTCAAGATCCTACAATAGGTGGAGCATTTTATCATTTTCAGATTGTATAATCATAGAATCGTAAGATCTGGATCCAGAGTTTAACAACCATAATCGTAAGTATTAATGTCAACCATGAGATCTCCATCCTTGGTAGGCTTCGTCACCCCTTCCGTCCCTTTTCTTTTCTCAATACAAATTACCAAACAAATATTAAGAACAGGTGTTGCTCTTTCTTCTCAACAGAACAAAGTGCTAAATGAGTTATACTTGAAACTCTTATTCATCATTTCTTTTCCTTGATGTTGTTACATCTCTTTTATCTCTATTCTAAAGATAAACAATATCGTTAAGAGGCAGGCTTCCACATTAGTTTCATTCCTTCATCAACATAAAGACTATTGCAGTAGAACATTTTTACCATCCTTTAGACTACCCAACAGATAGCAAAGATTCAAAATATTTTCAATTCCTTTTTAGATGACCAAAGTGCTTTTCGTATTGGGAGAACGCACAACGAACCAATGAAATCTTGATTGATTGTCACCGGAAACTTGAGCAAGGAGATCTTTTAGGTTTCCAAGCAAAAACTACTTTCTTTATTTGGTGTACCTACTTGCGGCATGTCCAATCTTGGAAAGATGACATCTTTATAGGATCCTATCCCAATATTTTTTTGCTAGGCAATAACTTGAAAACCAAGGCCTAGTCATGACGAAAAAGTAAATGTTCATATTTCACCACAAGTTATAGGCATATAAACCTATAGAAAGTTGTGAATTGTTATGGTTGAACTCTAGTATGGTTCAGAAGCTATTTGGAACACAAATTTGACACTTTAAATCCGTACCGTTAATCTTGAGGAAATTATGTTCAGATGGAAACTTACTGAAACTAAATTTTCAAAGATTTAGTAGTATTGTTTATTTCATCGACATAAATTACAGAATTCCTTTATTATTTCAAACAAAACATTGCATTATCTTATCAGAAACAAATTTTAAAAAAATTGCATAGCTTAACACAATATTTGCACAACAGAAATCATTACAATCTCTTTCTAGTTTCCGCAAATCATGGTAATCCACAAATAAGATAACACAGACGTGCTGCGACCAATTTACATCAGCAACATCAAAAAAATGATGCAAAGAGAGAGAAGAATTTGAGGGGAAGTTTCAGTGACGCAATAACCAATATTCAATAGTCCCCATAATCCAAATAAGATAATTCAATCCATTCTTAAATTTCTTATTTTAAAAAGATAAGTTACTTAGGTTAAAAAAAGGAAGATTTCCAGCTCTACCCTCATAACTATGAAAAGAAACACAATAAAAAATCTCAGTGTATGACTTTTTTGCTCCACATATACGTTACTCTAAAACTGATTCATAAAGATTGTTTTGTATAACATAATATTGTCACAATTTAGTTCCAAAAATAAGAATTTCTAAGAAGGTACTACCAATAATTCTTTAAATAATGCATATTAAATATTTTTAATAGGTTTAAGTTTGAGAAGAATCAAAATTTTAAATACAATATGGATAAATGGTCATTTTTGTTTGACTAATCTTAAACAAGCACATTTCCATACTGATCTTAACCGGCTTGGAGGCAACTGAAGCTAGTTGGACCACAGGTAGAGTCACACTGGTGGAGATCAAGATAAAGAATAAGTTAGAGATAGATTTTAATTAGAATTTTAAAACAGAA
>CAIGRK010429812.1:0-10752 GCA_903798315.1 Fraxinus greggii | reverse complement strand
TTTCAATGAAAAGTGCGCATAGAATTGAAGGATTGAACTTTAGATCTTGTGTAGGATGTATTCTCTCTTGAATGTTGTATGTTCAATCACTCAATCGCAGAAAACGCAGCACCTCTATTTATATATTGGACGAATTTGGTTGTATAAGCCAATAAAAAATCTCAAGAATCGAAATTAGGTCTCTCCCCATAACAAGGTCGCTCGAGCGAAGTGTTCTTCTCGCTCAAGCAAAGACACATAGGCGAAGGTCGAGCAATGATGTCTTTGATTCTTTCGCTCGAGCATCACTCCGGCGAGCAGCTAGCGAAAAATTAGCGTGAATCCTTCTTGTTCCAAACATGAAATCCCGAACCCTTAGCTATCATGCCAACTATAAAACTTTACAATTTAGTCCCTAAAATTTTATAATCATTTAAATAGATCCTTTTGTTCACATAACCACCAATACAATATATAAACCTAACACTCTGAACAGGGAGAAATAGGTTGGACGGTTGGGCTGACCAAGGGTGGGATTCGTTCATTCATTTTAGAAGATTAAGGTTGATTTTCATTCTCCTTCGTATATATCGAAATCATGGATTTACTTGCCAAAAATGATAAGTGGCTAAATGAGAAAATGAAGCTCAAAGTAATGAATTGAAAGAGGTTTTGTTGTGTTGGAGGGAAACTAATTCAAGTTGTCCCACATAGGAAAATGATAAAGGCCATGACCACTTTATATATGATTACAGTTTAGAAATGTATAATCATGTATAGTATAGAGGCTCCTACACTTGCGTACTGATAAGTGCATTTTTATGTACTTATTAAGGCCATATTACTAAGTTTTTGTATCGTTTTAGTATTGGATTTTACTTAACTTAAGTAATTTTATCTTATTTCAGTTTTGGACTCGTTTCTAAACAATTGGAAAAGAAAGAAGGATAAATTTTGGTCGGATGGTCACCCAGTCTTAAATTTAAAATATAAGGGCCGTATGCTATGCGGGGAAAAAAAATTCTGATTTCCTAATATAATTCTAATTCTTATGGAAACAAATCTTGGGATGTCTTTTAAAGACTTAGGGTTGTTCATAAGTAGTTACCACACATTATAACACATTCTAAGAGATTTTGGGAGCATAGAATGAGGCAAGAAACACGAAGATCGATTCCAAAACTCGAAGATTCAATTCAAACTTTATTTGAGTGATGTCGATTCTTCAATATTTCTTTTATTCTCTTTCTCATAACATGTTAGGATAAATTTATTTGTGACAGGAGAACGATGAATCATGTAATATGAAATTTTAATATTTAGTTTTACATACTTGACATTGAAAAACACGTTTTTGGATATTGAATGATTTATATTATTTTTTTCTCCACAATTATTGTGCACGGTAGTTGTGTGAATGTGATTGCCTATTTTATGTATTTGAAATAAGGGAAATATGTTCGACATATATAAATTGTCATAGGGTCCAAAGGAGATAGAAATATATCACTATACTCTATGTGAATTTTTTAAGTCTTCATAAAAATTTACGCATTTTTGTACATTCGTATCCGTCATAGAAATATAGTCGGGTCATATATGAGAGTAGGTTTAACATTAATCAAGATAGATTGTTAAATAAAACTGGAACATTGAGTGAAAATTCATACATGTTGTTAAAGTGTATAACTAAGGTTAAAAATGATTATAGCATGGAAATTCGAGATCCTAGTATGTTTTTCATTTATTAACACATCAATTTTCATTTTGCATAATTTGCATTAGTTTAGTTAAATCACTCATAATTGCGTAAGTGGATTATCTTAGTTATAATTTTATCTCAAACAAGCATATCAAATTATTCTTTTTTTCGGTTAAGGTCGTAATAATTAAAATTGAATTAATCAATCTTTGTGGGACGATACTTGGACTTAAAATTCAATTTATTAATTGTTAAAAAACCTTACAATTGTGGTGATTTTAATTCAAAAGATATTTTTTGAACAAGTATTTGGCATCGATTCCAGAGATTGTACTTGAGTTTAATTTCATTTATTGTGGCAATAATTTGAACTTTTATTCGTATTCTTGTATTTTTATTTATTTTTTTTTCTATTTTAGTTAGTTTTCGTTTTTGTTTTTTTCTCTTTTTCAGGATATAAAAAAAATAAAAAATAACAAGATAAAAGATGGCTGTAATTGATTTCAACAAAATGCTCGTATGTGACTTTATCATAAAACAACAACAATTGACAACTCAAAAAATTGATGAGGGAGATATGCTTGTGAGAGATTTCATTATAGGACAACGACTACGAGATATAAAAGCAGAATGTGATTGATAAATCTATTCTGGGTGACTTATTCGTTGCATTATTTCTCTAACACAATTTGATGTGTGTGATTTTCCTATCAGATTATTTCTTCCACCTGTTTTTAGTGGATATCAATTAAGGAAATCACGTCAACCAGACTTCTTACAAATACAACAAGAGAAGAAGACTCTCCATGAAAATGTCATTGTTTCTTTGCCAAAACACGAAGGCTGAACTTGTGAAAACTTCAATTAAAGAAAATTAACATGAAAAGATTGAGAAATCAATCATAACGGGCAAAAAAGAACTTGTAGCATTCAAAGAAGAGGAAATCCGCAACTTCGTCATTTACTCAAAAATGGAGTTTGAGATTGAACCTCATGAGGAGATTGAGGTGTACATTGTTGAGTTCAAAACGGATAATGAAGGGAAGTCATACTACTTGGAGAAGGACAAGATTAAAATTTGGAAAAAAGTTGTAATATGGAACAAAGTCAAATTAAGTAAGTTAAGCGGGATCTCCAAAGCTATATTCAAAGTGCCATGAAACACTAGTGAAAAAGTCAAGCTCTAGACTTTAAATTAAGCACTTAATGGGAGGTAAACCATTGCGCTATCACTTACCTCCTATTTTGATTAAGCATTGCATTACAAGTAGATTTTTAGGGATTGCATTAGTATTTTAGGACCATATTTAAGAACTTTTGCATTTAAATACTTTGTTTTGAACACATCTTAGGTAGTATTTCAAGATTTGCATTAGTAACTTAGCCATGTTTACTTATTGAGTTCAATTTACTTAGGCTCATTAATAAGATCCTAGCATTATATTGAACTTACATTGATATGATATGCATTCTTAAGGTTGCACCTAGATTTCAATCTCCAAACGAATTTGAAAAACTTATCTTTTCCTAGCTATAGGATTTTTGCAAGGATATATGCTCTATTAGATAGTTTTTCTAAAAGTTAGAAGATTAAATTCTTCTTGGTGTGATTTCATTGCAAATATTTAAACCTTGTATGCTATTAAGAAAAAATAGTAATTGTCATGACGTCTACCAATTGGACCAACCTAGTCTTTCAACTAATCCACATCTACCCCGAGGAGTTTCTGATCCTTTACTCCTTTATTTTGTTTATATTTGTTTTTACAATGGGAACTATGTAATATTTTTGTTGGGGGTAAGTATTTGAAGAATTAGAATCTTTGTGGCTTACTTTTCAACTTCTTATCGGGTTTGTATAACTAATTTAATCTAAAAATTAAAAAAAAAATAGTGTCTAGTATAGTGTTGAATGACTTGCCGTCTATGATGATATTTGTTTGTATTGAGTATAGCTTTAGGTAGAACTGGACAACATCGTATCTTATGCTTTTACTTGAGTATTTATCCATGTTAGACCTATTTACTTAAACACATAGCCATCATTAAATTATCACTTATATTGGAGCATGACTTGATTATGTAGATTTAATTGTTGATGTGTTGACCTAAGTTTGAATAAAATCTCCAAGTTCTTTATATAGAAATCAAATTGCTAAAAGCAATTTGGGGTGAGAAGGTTAGTGCTTGTGTTTATAGAAGTTTGATGGTTTGGAGTTCTTGGATTAAATCTTTGGTTAAAGGAGTTTGGGTTAAGGAGTCTAGAGCGAGCACTGACCAATATTAAAATTAGAATCTTATATCAAAAGAAAATGTGATACATCTTACACTTCTCTTCGTAGCCTTTATGACTCGAGTTATTAAGTACGTTAGGGTATTTAAACCCTATGGTTATCTGACTTGAAAGTTATCAACCTAAAACTCGCTACATGGGTCATTAGAAAGTTTAAAGGAGAGAAGTCTTGCACATAAGATGTCCAAGAAAAAAAAGAAAGGGCAAATACGAAAATATATATGCATAGTGAAAGAAATAAAAAGGGATTTAGATTATCAAAACTAGGAGGTGCTCGATAAAGACTTTGAGAATTGAATTCTAGAGATCGGTGGTATCACTTTGAGAAATTCTTACCATCTCTCTTCTAAATTTACAAGTGTTTAATTATGATAACTTTGTGTGGGAAAATGCATTTTAATGATTATTAGGAACTCATATGTGTGAAAAATACCTCGGGATTGGAAAGAAGAGCATAAGGAGTGATTTTGCACGAGATGTGTGAAGAAAAACTGACCACACAAGGATTGTGATTATGATTAAATCAACAACATTTAATTGGTTGTGTTCTAGTATGTGTGTGAGTTCAATATTGGCTAATCTCTCTCTCTCACTCTCTCTCTCTCACTCTCACACACACACAAACACAGGGGAGAGAGAGAACCTTATCCTTGCCTTGTTTTACATGAAACCTCAACCATGAAACAAGATATGCAGATTTTTCAAATTGTTAAAGAACTGTTGGTAACCCAAATCTTATAGCATTTTTCCATTTTCGTCATCCAATATTTTTTGGGTTCCAAATTAGTCACTTAACTTTCGATTTGTTTCAATTTAGTAGCACTCGTGACTGAAGTGATATCTTGTTTAAAGTTCAGTGACCAATAAAATCTTGTGTAAGAGCATTTTAATATTTTAAAGCACCACAATTCTTACTAATATGTTGTTGGCACCAATAAGTCTAGTATTTTTTTTTAATGATCTAAAGACGTGGAATTTATTTATTTTTCTATCCATACAGTTGGAATTTATGATTTATTTACTGATTAATGTGTGAATTGAAAAAATTTTCTAATGTGCGATTCTTCAGGTGCAATTGTGCATAATGAAGAGTCGTTATATTGATTTTTAATCCTTACTTTCTCCAAATTTCGTCAAAATAATTTCCAAATTATTTTCGAGTTTGAGTATTCGACATTTCAGTATTTTACTCATTCGGTTTAGAAGGGTACGATCTAGTTTAGTTGGTCTTGTGTTTTATTAATTTTAAAAGAAGCGTTGTAGTTTGATAGATAGATATCCGTTCCATCATGTCAAATGAAAGCAAAAGCCAAGTTTGGTTGTATTTTGGAAAGAATAATGCTAATTAAATGAATTATTTGACTTTGCATGCAAATGAATCTATCAATTAACGACATCTAATTGCCACTTGGACTGGTACTAAGCAATAGTGGGATTGAAGAACATTACTCTTTTGTAAAAACAAGTTCGATTTTAAGAGTAACATGTTGTCCATGATGGCAAGCTAATGGGACTTAGTGCTTGTTTGGGAGGAATTAAAAATCAATTAAAATTGAATATATAGTCATTATTGGGTCTCACTCGTCTAATAAAAATCAACAATAACAGCTAGTTTTTCAATTTTAATCCGATTTTAATCTCTACCGAAATATCTGAAATTACTCCATATAAGAAATCTGTCCGCCACGTGTTGCTTTTGTTTACTTTCAAAGATGGAGTTGAATATAGTGACTGACTGGGTAAGAAATTCGTAACAAAATTAAGTTCAATGACCAGAAAAACTGAAAAAGGCACACATACAAGTTCAGTTCCTGAACAGGGTTTGACACCATCTATCTTATATCGTGCACGCATACTCAAACACAAGAAGACAGAAAAAGATCTAACAGTAAGAGGCCTTTTATTTGCAGGTTATTTATGTGAAACCTGGATGTGAAGCTGATCTTGATTCACTAGTACAGGACACCATCAGGCTGGCTATCTCAGTCAAAGTACAGCAACAGAAGTAGCCATTATCATTATTTCCATATAATGAAGTTTAATCTCATTCATGTGTGTGTTTTGCTCGTTTACTTGCAGGAAACTTGCTCGGATTCGTGTGACAAATCCGAACCTAAATTGCTATGTAAGGAACCATTGTATTATAAATAGCAGATTAGTTGTGAAAATCGACAGGCATTTAACGAAATTTGGTTTCAGATTTGGGTGCACGGAATGCCGGCTCGATGGATAGGAGATGGTACAGACTATTAGAAATCAAGAATGCAAAAACATAACATTTTATGCTGAAATTCCGCAGTCATTTGATCACAAGTAGATACGGGAAAACTCTGATCCAAATCCAATATAGTACCTACAGATACATGAGAAATGTATTGCATCTTATCACAACTCTGTATATGAAATTCCAAGGGATCTAATAGGATCTCGAGCATCTACCATGCAAATAATATTGATGCAATCTTTGTAGATACATATTGTAAAGTGAACATAGAGTTAGATTGCTGATCTCTTTAATGATAGCTTACAACATTTTGCCTCAAGTCCCAGTTTTTGTTTTGAATCGTTCATTGATTTTCATACCTTTATAGAGTGAATGAATTATAGAATCTTTTTAAGTTGTATTAATTGTTTAACCAGTGAATTACACATATCATGATCAGTGATTAAGACGAAGATGAACACAATGAGCAGTTAATTAATTCTGAATTTGGCCCTAGAGTCTTACGCCGTCAACCCTAGCTGTTTCCGGAAGTTATTTTCCGGTTATCACTACCGCTCACCCAGGTGGTTGACGGCTGGTTTTCCTTTCTTCTCTCAATATGTTCCCCATAATTGCCTGCTCCCATGGATAGCATGGATTTCTCCGAACTTTTCATGGAACTGAAACTAACTTAAACACATAAGCATCGGATGCAAATCGATCGGGATTTCTTGAGTGATGACGTTTGGACGACAGGCAATAAACATGAGGGGAGAGGGGCATGGGTGATCGTGAATGTGAGAATTCCTAGTCCAACGATGCTCCTGTTTCAAGTGGTTGAAGGGATGGAAATGGATTACAGAAAAAATCAGGTTGTAGGATGACCGAATGTGAAGGGAAGGTGGTGTTGGAGGGGGAGTCGAGAGAGATGGAGGAGTCGTTGGTTCCTCCCGTGTTGCCTGAACAAGGGCAACGCTCTGGTAGAGGGTCGAACAGAAGTGGCGTTATGAGGTGTTGAGCTCCATTATTTTGCTAGCCAAGGGGGGCAAAGAAGGGGAGTAAGAGGAAGGGAAGAGTCCGGTTCTCAAGAAGAGGGGTAATGGACAGGATTTTGGGGAGGTAAGTAGTGCTATGATTTGTGTGGGAGTTAAGATGGTTGAGGATAAGCTGGAAGAGAGCCTGAGAGAAAAAGTGGTGTCGCGTTGGCGGTACACTACTGATTCTTCTACCTGTAAACATATTCTAGCAATAAATCATTCTCTGGAGCAAAACATTGCATGAAAAGGTGCCATATAAATGCCACGTAACAAAGTAATATCAGTTAACAAACAAAATCACCTATCATATGATCAATAGAACATCGCGCCTTTAAGGCATTGTTTCTTGAAGTGACCACCCTCAAATGTATGATTCCCGTAGTGCATCACATCCACTGCCACTCTAATTCTTCCAAATTGCCTTTGCTTACATTCCAAGCTCCTTGTGCAATCTCGTGAAATAGTAGGTCCCAACCCCAACTCGAGTATCCTAAAAAGAACCAATAGTCATGGACAGTTTGGTTTCCAGCTCTAATTTCGTTTATTAGGTGAACTGTGGTCCACTGATCAAGGAAATAAACGCCGGGTAAGACTTCTATACTCTCATCTTTTGAAAGCTTGCGAGATAAAGTAACAAGTGGCATTCCTTGTCTCACCAAAGGACCACCAAAAGACAGGGGTGCCTCTTTCAAACACTCTGAACCTTCTTCAATGCTATCCCAACTAATATGTTTATTGATAATCAGACCCTGAAATCCAGTGCTTTGATCCACCTTCACGATGAGAATTTTAGACTCATCAAAAGGATGGACATCCAAAAGCTTTTCAGTTGCAGTTAGAATGCAACCAGCAACCACTTGAAGCCTTTCATTTGAGTTAAAGGGGAAACGTGCTCCAATCTTGTTGTCTTTAGCTCCCACTTTCAGCAACCTTTCACCCAGCAGAATTTCGTGCTGCAAGTTTGTGGTCTGAGGACCCACTTTGTCTAAATTCTGCCCCTGTACAATATCTGACCAAGGAAAAGGAAAATACAATAAGATCAAGTGAAAAAACACATCCAAGTAACCAAAATCTATCCCCCTAACTTTCCCTGCAAAAATTCAAAATTTACGGCAATTGGGAAAATACAGCTAATAAATCCAGAGTCTTTGGTTTGCAATAATATCATTGCGGCTTTAGACAAAAGGCAGTTGAATGATTCTCTCCTCATTACACCTAAGAAATTAATGAAGCCCACCTAAAGATAGAGGAGGAAATGAATGTAGACGATATAAAAGAGTTGGCCCATGTTTGATGGGGATTAAAATCAGATTTTTAGTAAATTTTGATAAAAGTTGATGAAATGTGTGGTTGAAACGTTGTAGGTCCCATAAACTGTGTGGTTAAAATTAGTTGTTGACTTTAATTTAGATATTATCAGGATTTTAATTTCTACCAAACAGGGGCTTAGAAAGACAGGATTAGTAAGCTGAAATTATTAAGTAAACTTGGCATTCACCGGAGATGATGAATATTTTGAGACGGCAACTGACGAGTGGGACATTTGAAATTAATTTAAAGTTCAGCAACTCTATTTGAAACTAAATTGAAGTTCAATTACCCAATTGAGACAAATTAAAGCTTAGTGTTCAAATTGAGATTTTGTTAAAAGTTCATGACCGCAGACAAAGTTTACCCAAATGTAAATTAAGTATAAGTGAGACAATACTCTTGAATAAATAATGCAAGATATAGAATTCAAAACTGGTCAAGAATCAATGAAGTCAAGGTTCCTGAAAAATGAAAACTAGAGCAACATATTGTGGTCAAAGCCACTAATAGTAAATAATGCAGAAAGTTGAAAATCTTAAACATGCAAGGTCGAGGATTCAAAAGTTGATATGGGATAAAACAGGTCAGTGCCTCTTTATGCTAAAATCCATACTGAATTTGCCAAAGGTGTTTTAGCAGTCAAAATAGGAGGAGATTTCATCTATGGAATTCTTTAATGCACACAAAATAGAAAATATAATCAACCTAGAATACTTGCCTTTATCCATGACAAGATCAAGTAAATGACTCCCATGAGCAATTAAAAATGTGATGATGTCAGCTACAGTAATTTCTCCGTCGTAAGACACAGCCTCTTTCCTTTCTGGCGGAAATAACAACAGACGCGGATAAAGTTCCCTCTGCATAAGGATCACATTTGATAAACCGGCCAAGTAATGAAACCTCACATAATTATCATATCTGGCAAAAATAATAGGAATTCCCCTAGAGTTTGTCAAGCACAGCTAAACCCAAATGCACATAATCCTTAAAATTGAGAAAGGGGTGAAACTTGAAATAAATTTCCAAGGATTTGCATATATGATAAAGGAGGAATCACGGCGTTTTTTATAATCAATTAGATTGAAATTTTAAGTGTTTGGGGAGAAGAGCTGATATTAGTTCACAAAAACTGCTACTACTTCAGTTACTTGTTGACATGAACAACAATCTTACAAGCATTTAAAAGTTTGCATTCCATTGTCTTGGAAAAAGAGAAACGGATGCAATTGATACAGTACAGCTTTATTGCTTATGTTAAAAAAGTACCAATTATGCTATGCAATTACATATAGTTCATCAAGCAATTCTTCCCATTATGATCTGAAGGAAGCTGGAACCCCTGCAGGCTGCAGGTAGGTTTGAAAGGATTTTTTTTATTGAGAAAATCAATGCTGATTAGTTCCATCTCAATTAGTATTTTCATTTGTCTTTAGCAAAACATAATTTAGATATACAGATCTCAGAATAGTTAATGGATTTGAAAATTGTTAAAGATGTTAAGTGTCATCACTATTATTTCTTTAAGCCCTAAATTATTGACATGAGCAACAAGATGGTCAATTCTATTCTTTTTCACAGAAAATGATAACATGGACAAGTCAAAGAAAGTACAACGAGAAAATTTCTTGAATATCTTATTCCTCCATAGATATTTCATATTTCAAAAAATCCCTCAGTAGATTCCACATTAGTTTTAGCTTTCATGCATTGTTTGACTAAGCTTAAAAGTACGTAAAATGTATTTCGGTAGTTTCTTGTTCCCAAACATGTTCGGATAAGTTAATTATTTCATACTTTCAAGTAGAAAAAAGTTACTATTTTGAGTGAAAATTAACTTTTTTCTAAAACTTGGTTACTTACAAGTTAAAAGTTAATTTTTAAGCTTAGTCAAACAAGCACATCTGTTTATGTAAGTTGCTTTCGTTCTGGGGGTACTTGAAGCTTCAAGAAATCTATAATTTTCATAAACTCAAGAACATGTCTTGACTTAGATTAAGGTAATAGCACTTTTAAAGTTATGTCATTAGTTCATATCAACCAAAAAAGGAAGACGTATGCAAATAAAATTGTACATGGGACATATTCAACGGCTCAAAGCCAATAAACAAGCCTACATCTTTGAGGGTTTATGATGTAGGACAATCCTATTATAAACAGGATTAGGATTATATATTTATAATAAGATATCTAGTTGTAATATGTTTTATCTTTTATTCTAATATTT